>VDFB02128519.1:10684056-10705120 GCA_007258455.2 Sequoia sempervirens | reverse complement strand
CTTAATTATCAACCCTCTAACCTAAAAATTGGATCCTTAATCCTCATCTATCTTTGTCCCTTCCTCCTATTCTCTCCTTCTCTCTATCTCACTTCTCCCTCATACTTTCATCCATTTCCTCCTCTCTGCCTATTACCTCAACCCTATACCCTCCTTGCTAAACCCTTAGCACTCAAGCAAACCCTATAAACCCTAAGCCATCAACTGTAAACCCTCTACCCTTTATCCTCAACCCAATGCCCTCTACCCCTCAAACCCTAATCCCTTAACCCTATACCCTCAGCCCACAAACACTAACCTTGAACCTCAGCCCTAAACCCTGGGGCCCTCTTTGTCTCTCTCATCTGACTCTCTCAGTCTCTCCTCTTACTTGAGAGAAAGAAGGAAGTGGAGAATAAAGGGATGGGAAAATGGGGAGTGAGAGAAGAGAGAGGGAGGAGGAGAGAGAGAGAGAGCGAGAGGGAGTGAGGAGAGAGAGGAGTGAGAGAGGAGAGGGAGATCGAATCAGGCGTGCGTTCAAACCGGCAAATCAGATCGGGATCGACGCCAGATCAAGATCAGTCAGATCGTTATCGCGAGATCGATCCGGCAAATCAGATCGGCAGATCCGGATGTTTTCAGAGTCAGGCGTGCAATCAGTAAATCCGCGTCGACAAATCAATCTTTTTTTTTTTCCAGATCCGCAGATCAATCATCGAAAAATCAGGCGCGTCAGTCGGCATCCGAGAAATCGAATCAAAAATCAAAATCAGAAATCAAGCGATCAAATCAATCATCCAGATCTCCGCGTCAAACATCCAGGATCAGGGTGGGAGGGAATGAGACCTACAAGAGGGATTTGGAGTGAGAGAGAGAGTAGTCTAGGTAGCATGGGAGGAAGTGAGACCACAGAGAGAGAGAGACTTTAGAGGGATAGAGAGTTATCCAGTTAGGGTAACAAGGTGAAGAGCATATGAAAGGTAAAACCTCAACTATCCATCTACGATCATAAACTATACACTCTTAGCATTATCAGTGTGGTTGACCAAAAAGAGGGGAAACTTACATTTTGTTCAAAGTAGGTCATTTGGAAAGTGCCAAATTTGGCACTCGCCAAATGACCTACTTTGGACATGTTAATTGATAGGATTTTCCAAATTTTCTCATATTTTTGTCTGTGCTCCACGCCACGTTTGCACATCTTTGAGTGAAAGTTTATAAAAAATTGTGATAGTGTTACCCTCTCTCTTAGCTATCTAAATATATAATTCTCTTTTTGTTATTTAGTTAAGGTTTTGATCCATAGCTTCAATTGTAAATGCCTCTGTTTTTGGTCAAAAACCAACATGTGCTAGTTTTAGGATAGATTTTTACTTGTTCATTGAAACATGAAACAAATTACATTTTTTAAAACTAGACTCCATTATACACATGATGAAAAAGAAAATTAAATTTTTGATTAGTTTTCAAAACATTTAGGGGGGAGCATTCTCAAATTTTAGCTTTTTAGGATGTGTCCAATTTCGAAATTCATAAAATACTATATATTCATTAAAAAAATCATCCGAAAGAATGAGGATAAACTACATGGTGTTAGCTAATTTCTCATTGTTTGAATTTTTGAAATTCTAAAAAAAGTTAATAAAAAAGTGGGGAGCCCTTAGGTGCTATGCTATTTTTTTATAAAAATAGGACTTGTTTTGCCCCCCCTTTTTGAGACCCTTAATATTTATTAATTTCAAAAAGAATTAGTAGCTTAGAAACTAGACTCGAAGCACTTCAACTTTTTTCTTGTTGTATCTTGAAATTTTGAGTGTAACTGTCTTCATTTTCTCATACAGATCATATTTTGCTGATTTCAGAAAAAAGTGGCGTCTTAAGAGACAAAATTGTGTCACAGATCCATGCACTTACCCATGTATATATGTATGTATGCACCAACTATGTAAGTGTATGTCTATATACATATTGTTGGAATATGTTTTCATTGATGTCAAAAGGGATCAGAGAAAAAGTGTGTTGATCTTGTGCAAAAGCACATAGCATTGTCATTGATGTCAAAAGTGCAAATTATGCAAGGGATATTTTTGACATGATGGCAGGAGATGAAATGGAATTGCTCATGCAAGTGAAGATGATGGCATTGATGTCAAAAGTGTCTTTGATGTCAAAGGAAGTGGAATTGATCATGCAAGGGAGGTGTTGGCATGATGATAGATCAATGGTGTGCCTAAATGTTATGAAGCTTAGAAGATGAATGTGAGAGCAGTGGATCTAGTTCTGAAAATGTTTGTGGTAGGTTGTTAACAAAAAAGTACATATATTGCAACTGGTATAAAGTTGATCAATTTGTTGTAATTGTTGTGACCATGAAATTGTAGAATATTCTTTTAGACATCTTAAGAGAAATCAAAGATCATATCTGATATGGGTTTTCTAAGAGCTTCTCTAAAATGTGAGGTGCTAGTCTAGAGGATGTATAATACTCTCAAAAATGAATTATGTTTCCTCTCAGTCAGAATTAGGGTTTACTAGTTAAACCCTAGGGTTGCAGTCATGGGCACAAAAAATTCTTCTAATTCGTCATTGACTTGCTACTAGTGGTTACTAGTCACTTAAGTTATTACTTAAGCCCTTTACCTCATTCAACAACTGACACCTTTCATTGATTCTTCGATTAGTGTTCATCACAAAAAGCAAGTTGAAGCTTTCCTTAACTATAATTATACACAGTGAACGACTATCACTAGATCTCTCCCATCACGAAAAGTTATTTAAAGCCAACTCATATTTTAGCGGCATGCAATGAAGACATTCAATGATCGTCATGATCAAGTAGATCGAACGATGCCCACAAGCACCGCTAAGTTTGTGGTGGGTCCCAATCAAGACCTAAGAGGTTAGCAAGGAACAGTGGTGATCAAAAGTTGAAGATCCAACGGTTATTGTTGGATATCGTGAATCATAGAAATCATTTGAAAATTGGTCTTTATTTCAGTGATACATGATGAAGGATAGTACCTTGGTGGGATGAGTGACACATGGCATCATATTTCCCGATCACTTCACATCATTGTTATGAAGAGAACCATTTGGAGATTTCAGTGGATGAGTGATGTTAGTAGAGAATTACATTAGAGGAAGATTGTGCTAATGCATTGTTAAGAGTTAGAGTTTTCAACGATACGTGATGAGTGTTAAGTGGTAGTGTAGCATGAGGTCAGCAACAGACACATGGCATAAGCTCGCCATCCCTTGGAGATGTTGTGGACCCATTGTCAGAGCCAACAGGATAGCAGTGAATGACAAAGATCAAAAGGTATATGATCTAACAGTGATCACTATATCTCCTCCCATCATGATAATGAATGGAGAAGCTCAAAGTGTTACAACTATATGCAATGGAGATCGCTATATTATGAAAATGGATGCAATTGCTCTAAGCATTATAGCGATATGTGATGAACAATGGAGATTGAAGGAAAGTGATCAAAAAGTGATCATTGTATGTGTTTACATCATGAAAAGCTTGTTGAAGGTTGAAGGAATTTCTACGATACACGATGGATATGAAGGATATGATCAATGGTGGAGATCAAGTGGTAAAGATTGGATGATGATAAGGAATTGGCATGAGATGAGGATCAATGATGATAGTCAAATTGAAGCTAATCGAACAGTGGTGATTTAAAGGTTCTGAGATGAACAAAGGATCTTGGCATGAGAGAGAAGATCAACAGATAGTATACAAACTTGAAGATCTACAACAGTTTAGTCCATGTGAAAAAGGGTTTCAATTTGGTAATCGACACAGGAGAAGGAATTAATTGGTCCAAGTGCACCTATGACCAATGTTGGTGAAGATTTGATCGGCTAGGCAGTGAAACAAATTGAAGAAGTGATCAAGATCAAATCTAATCTTATTGGCAAGAGAATACATTTAATGCGTATCAAATTCTAGGGTCGACAAAGAGCTAAATTGGGCAATTTCTCTATACCTAAATTAAATTTTGTGAGGCTCCATGAATATGTGGTGTAAAGAAGATTCTGGAAACCCTAATAGGTGATCAATATCTAATCAGATCAAATGGATAGAAGAATTCATTGAATGCATATCTTATTCTTAGGGTTTGATAGAGAGAATAAGGGAAAATTCTCTACACTAGAATTAAATGTGGAATCAACTCAATGTAGAGGTAGAGTGACAATGAGGATATCTGATAGATCCTATCAAATGACTTAATGATGAGTTGGATAGTGTGTGTGTAGCTCAATGAACTGATAGCTTGGTGGTGAATTTTGCATGCTAAGGAAACCCTAGCAAAAGATTTGAGGAGATCTGAATAGTGTTGTGTATCTCGATGTGATGAGATTGCAAAATATTATATAAGAACAATCCTGAGACATGAATTGTTTTGATGAATAAATGCAGACGTGTGTGCAACCTAGACACAACATAGAATATTATCTAGGCTTGAATTCAAGAGAGTTGTAGTAGAGAAGACCGAGAATGCACAGACAAGGAAGTCCTAGATTGTAAAACATAATATCATCTAGGTTTGCATTCAACAAAGTGTAGATGTGTGAGACATTGCAGAAAGGGAAAGAGATGTAGTGCAGCAAGATAGAACAGTGATTGTTCTATGTGTAGAGGAGAGTGCAAAGCAACGGTGTGTTGCTGAGAGTGCAACTTCAACAATAGAGTGTGTTGCATTGAAAGAAACAATGTACTAAATGTAATGATGCATTATAGGTTGTGTAGAACCAAATTGTATGCATTTATGAATTTGTAATGTTGTACTGAGTTGTGGCTCAGATCAAGGGATTGTAGTCTCCTTGAAATTGTGGCTTCTAAATTAGGGTGTTGTTGCATCCTTGAAGTGGTTGCTTCTAAATTAGGTAGTTAATGCTTCATTGGGTTGTAGTGCTAAAATATTGTAACAAAGATTTGGATTGTGACGTTGGATTTGAGCAATAGACTCAAGCAGCCTTACTTAGCTGGGTTTTCCCATATCAGGTTTTCCATGTATATATGGTGTTATGTGATGTTTTTGTGTGTATGCATATTTTTGTATCACATGATTAATATCTACACATTAAGGGTTAAAGAAAGCAGTATGCACAAAAGGTTTTAAGAGCTAAATTTTCAATATCTACTGATTCACCCCCCCTCTCAATAGATCATTGTGTTCCAACACATACGTACATACATATATACATAAATTGACCAAAAGAATAGAAATAAAATAAAAAAATTCTAAAAACACAAGAATAAAAATACTTGTATAAATTAATGGTTATGCCTATGTATATGAATATACACATGGATACATACAAACAAACATACCTAATCTAGTCATCCTTAGTGCCTTTATAAACATCAAATGAACATATATGAAACAAGCATGCATTTGTATGTCTATGTGTATAATACATACATACATACAAATATACGTAAATCACCCAAATGAATATAAAAAAAAAAATCTAAAAATACAAAAAGAAAAAGAAAAAGAAATAAAAAGGAATGTGTATGTGTATGTATATGAATATACATGCATACTTATGAATGAACATAGATAAACACACATGCTTTTTACATAAATTTTTTTTCATCTATGTTGGTTGGTAGGGTTATTCGTAAGCATCAAATAGTCCAATAATCAAGGGTAATTTTTTGTGGATAAAAATATGAAAACTATTTACCACTTTTGTGCATGGATGAGGTGTAAAAATTGCATTGACTATTTGACAATTGAACCATTTAATGTTTAAATAGAGTGGGTAAAAAAAAATATGCTTAAAAGGAAAGGGGAGCCACTTAATGCACTACTTTGAGATTGCTACCTTCTAGACTCTTCTATTATTACCAATATAAAATCAACCAAAATTTTAAATTTTCATAAAATTATAAATTATAAGCTTGAAAATTTTAATATTTGTGTAAAGGTCTTTCATATAAAAATCTAATTGTATAGTTCATCTCTTGTGATTATGAGTTGATGTATCTTTAATTTTTAATCACTACAAAATGTCCAATACAAAAATATAAAATATCTTAAACATTTCACAGTAACAAATGTTAGAAATAGCTATTCATAAAAATCCATCTCTTGTGATCATTAGTTAACATATCTAATATTTTTAATAGCTACAAAACATTCATACAAAAATCCAATGTCTTAAAACACTTCACAATAATAAATTGAGAAGTGATAAATTCAATGTTTTTTTTTTTTAATTTTTTATATTGAGAAAAGCAAAAGTATGGTTACAACAAAAAGGAAGTCAATCAACTGTCAAAACCCAAAAATTTCATTAAACCATCACATATCGTTCAAGGAATGGACAAAAACAAGAACAACTCCAAAGAGCTCAATACAACCAATTCAATGTTTTTTAAAATGCATTAGAGAAATTGACAATTATAAGGTGGCCCAAAATTTGATATTCAAAATTGTCCTTCAAATATTAAATGAACCATCACATATGGTCCAAGGAATGGACAAGAACAAGAACAGCTCCAAAGAGCTCAATACAAGGATCTCAATGATGTTTTTTTAAATGCATTAGAGAAATTGACAATTATAAGATGACCTAATATTTGATATTCAAAATTGTCCTTCAAATATTAAGATATATCTTATCGTAAATAAAATCATATATATATAATTTTATGTAAATCTTGAAAGTGTAAATTTTTTATATGATTTAATCTTCCTAAAATTTTAATTATATTTTGAAACAAAAATATCTAAATACAACCATACACCATGAAATTTAGACAGCGTCCAACATCATTACCATCTAAATGTGGAAGCTCAATAAAGCTGCCCTAATAAGCCCTAACACACCTTTGTTTTACCATGATCAGTGAGATCACAAATGAGAGGAAATCAAACCACTATCAGACCATTGTCAAACGCTCAACGCCCTCCAATCAGTGCATCCCATCACAAGAATTTAGATTTGAAGAGTTCCACAGTCATACTTTGTATGAGGAAGTATCTTGGGTGAAGTTCTCTTGAAGACAACTTTCTCCCGAATTAGCTTCGGCAACCACCAACTTCCACTCTGCAAAATTCCAGAAACAGAGGACTCAACCCCAATTCCAAAAGCCCTCATTTTCCTCTTGTCCACATATTTCTTCAATGCTACCTCAATCTCAGCTGGTTTCTCCAAATCCACTTCCGCCAAGCACTTCCCCAATGTGACCGAGTCCTCGAGAGCCAAAGACCCTCCCTGCCCCAACTCAGGAGTCATCGGATGCATCGCATCTCCGGCCACGGTCACATTGCCTTTCTGCGCTTTACCTGCTATAAATGGCCAAAGATAGCGGTACTTCATAATTGCCAAGCTTAAACTGCTGGGAACCGATCTCTTTATCACCTCCAATATTTCTTTGTTCCCCAAAACTTCCACTAAATGTCGCGCTTCTTCTTGAATAATTGTCGCATTGTACGAGATTTCTTCGTCTGCATTGAGAAACCAGAAAAAATGTTCAGTGTGATGTCTTAGGCCATTCTTTTCACACAGGTAGTTTTAGAAAATTTAAATAATTTTTTTGGTTAATTATGTCATTATTAAGGATTGGCCACCCGTAAGAATATGTCACATTTAAGAGGATTCTTTGGATTGTGCAACTACTAAATAAGGTTTTTAAAAGGATTATCTCAACTTACATTACCGCTCACAAATCTAACTTAGAATGGAGCATGTAAATGGATAGATTTGATACCATTTTGGTGAATAAAAGATTAATTGTGAAATGAAGGATTAATGAGGAAGATATAGAATAAGGCCAACAATTGTTCCAATAATTAAAATATTATTGCTATTATTTTTAAATCATTACAACATTATTTAGACATAAACAAAATTTTGATTATCTAGTTCTTTTAGAGAGGAGGATAAGAGCATATGTCTGGTATGCACAAATTATAAACCTATGGACTCTATGCCAAAATGAATAACAAATTTCCTATTTCTAATACCTACAACGAGGCATCCCCAATAATTTATAGAAGGGTCAGAGCTTATAACCTCAATACAAGTTAATTCGGAATTGAAATCTAACCATACCGTCTTGACACGTGTCTCACTAACCTAAGCACTAAAGAAGTAGACAACTGTTAGGCAATCTCTTGTAAACAATAACTTCAGCAAGCAATTAAGAAAGTGTGTCTTAGTTTTCTTTCATAAATATCTTGATATATAATAAAACTTGGGAAGAGAACTTGAAGCATTTAGATGAAGTTTTGAGCATATTGGAGCAACAATCATTCTTTTCTAAACAAACAAAGTGTGAATTTGGGCTTAAGAAGATTTTGTATTTGGGTGATGTAATTGATGAACAAAGGGTCCAAGTGGACTAGTTTGAGATTTGAGTTATTAGGGATTGGCCATGACTAAGAAAGCATCATATTTAAGAGGATTCTTGGGATTGTGCAACTACTACATAAGGTTTGTAAAAGGATTATCTCAACTCACATTACCACTCACAAATCTAACTTAGAAAGGAGCATGCAAGTGGACAGATTTTTCCAATAAAACTTTTAGCAAACTAAAAAGGGTAATGTGTTTATATCCAATGCTTATAGTCCAATTTTTTTCACTTCCTTTTGTGTTGGAATGTGATTCTTTTGGTGAGGGAATTGAAGCTATTTTTATGCAACAACAAGATCCTATTGCTTTTGACAGTAGAAAAATAACAAAGGTATAAAATAAATTTTCTATTTATGATAAAGATATGCTAGCAATCAGGTACACCTTAGCATGAATTTTAGATAGTCTTGAAAGTTTTTCATTAAGGCTAATCATAATATTCTTAAGTACTTTCTCAATCAGGAAGACTTGAATGATAGATAATTGAAGTATATAAGAAAGTTACAAGAATGTGATTTTTTATATTTAATATGTATAAGGTAGGCATAATGTAGTTGTTGATGCATTATCTCCAAGATCCTTTATGTTCCATTTTTTCTATCTCTGTTGATTGGGTCACCACCATCATATTTGAATATATTAATGGTTTTTCTAAGCTATCAAATGGAGGAGTGCAATATGATAGGTTCAAAGTGGTGGTAGACCCTGTTCTACATAAAAAGAAGATATCTTTGGTCTCAGAATAAAAAATGAAGAAAAATATTTTAAGATCCATGCATGATACTCCATTGGTTCGAATGCGGGGTAATTGAGACATGCAAATAGATCAAACATAGATTATCCTAGAAAGGAATGAAAGGAGATGTGTTCAATCTCATTAAGGAATGTTCATTTTGTCAACAGAATAAGGTAGAAGAAGTCTAGATCTTGCAAGCCAACTTCAACCATTTCCCATTTATATGTAAAAATGGGAAATTATATCTATAGAATTTATCACTAGATTATCCAAGATAAATGATAAACACTGCATCTTTGGTGTGATGGAAAAAATTACCAACTATGCACATTTTTATGCCATATCCTTTGAATTCAAGGCTTCCCAAATTATTTATTTATTATTCAAAGATGTTTCTAAATTACATGGGTTACTTAAGAAAAATGCTATTAATAGGGACAACAGGTTTTTGAGTCACTTTTACCAAGACTTATTTCATTTAGAAGGAACAAATCTCACCCCTAGCACATGTTATCACCCCTAAATAGATGGACAAACTAAAATTGTCAACAAATGGATTGAAGGGTACCTAAGAAATTATGTCTCTAGGCAACAAGCATCTTATGTCAAGTGGTTATATTTAGAACATTTTTATAACACCTCCTACCATATGTCACCTTTCATGGCTTTGTATGGATATAATTCTAATATTTGTAGATCTTGCACTCATAGAAAATAGGGTGCCTGAAGCAATAGTTATGAATCAAGTAGAGTCAAGAGGTACTGAAATCCCTCAAGAACCATCTTCAACATACACAAAACCAATAGAATATCTATGTAGACTAGTGGCATATCAAAAGAGTTTTTGAAGTTTTAGATATGGTTTACCTAAGGTTTCAACCCTATAGGTAGTTTTTTTTTTAATAAGAAACGAGAAAAGAGGTTAAAACCTAGATTTTGTAGTCCCTACAAGATTATAAGAAATGTGAGAGAAGTATCTTATGAACTAGAGCTACCCAAGAATAGAAAAATTCACAATATCTTTCATCTTTTTGGCCTTAATGGTGAAAGGAGACTCATTCTTAGACCAGAAGCTACCATGGAAACTCAAGAAAGAAGTTGAGGAATAAAACCATTAGTGAATATTTATTAAGGTGGAAGGATCTACTAGCTAAAGATGATACATGGGAATGAGACATCTTAAAGCATTCAAATTTGGATTTCTTGAGAAAAATAGATCTTAGAGAGGGAAGAATGTCACATCCTCTTTTCCCATAAGATTCTAGATTGACCCATAAGCCCATTTTCATTTCCCATGGGGCTTAGGGAAGGTAACTCCAGGAAGTGTAAGTGTTTAGGTTGGGCATCCTAATTATGGGGCTACAAGTTTTATGTAATAAGTTGATCACTTTAATAATGGTGTTGGCCAAGGATTGTGTGTGGGTATATTTTGAAGGGAAAGAAAAAAAATTGAAATTTGTATATATTTATTCAAGAGAGAGTTCAAGATAAAACATTATTATTTATCCATTGAATTTTTATCCCCCTAACCCTATAGTGTGTAGTGGGTTACGATAGTCATCTTGTGGCTACCTTAATCCTTAATTAAATCATATTATCATTATTATATTATTATTTAGTAGAATTAGTTCAGCCTATGGATTATATGTTGTTTTCTATGTTGGTCTACATGATGTCCTTGGCATACGTATGGTATATGTAGGAGGTAGAGGTTAGTTATTATCATTGTGTTGAGTATCATTTTTTAGTGAAGACTAGTGGAGGTATCCCACTCAAAGTGGATTAGGAGGATGCCCACTTGAAGTGGTAGTTATTATCAAAGTATTTGTAGCATATTTACTATTATATATTATTCTATTATGTAAATTGTTTCATAACAAGTGGTATCAGAGCATGATCTTGGCATCATCAAGGCTAGTCATTTTTTCAATTTTGGAGGTCATTTTGTCAAGCAAATTTCTCATATTTTGGGGTTTTTTTTCTTTTTTTAATTTTTTTTTAATAATATATATAGGCGTATACAATAAAATTTCAAAGAAATTGAAGCCAAATTAAGCAATTTATTATATAATTGGGGTTTCTACCAAATTTTTTTGAGAACATATCTCTCATATCTTGCTAAAAAAAAATCCTAATTTTTGGAGGGTTTTTCAAGATAACATTGAGGCATCTATAAGAAAAAATTAAAAAAATTAGAGCCAAATTAAGTAATTTATTACAAAATTAGGTTTTCTACCAAATTTATGTAGGAAGCATATATCTCTTCAATTTTTCTATATTTTTTCTTGATTTTGGAGAGTTTTTAAGGAATACATTGAAGCATTATAGTCTGAATTTCATAGGAATTAGAGAAAAAATAAATGATTTATTGCAAAATTAGGGTTTCTAGAAAATTCACTATCAAGGCCACAAATCAATTAATTTCTTGGAGATTTTTCTAAGAAAGTGAGATTTAAGCCCTAGTAAGTTACAATATGTTTTTTTTAATCTTTTGGATTTCATTTGTGTGATTTATCGCAAATTATTTTTCTAGAACTTCTTCACAATAAGAAGTAGCAAAATAAAAAGAGCAAGAACAAGAAGTAGAAGGACAAAAATAAAAGAAAGAACAAGAGCAAGAGCAAGAATGAGAACAAGAACACAAGAAAGAGCAAGAGCAAGAAAAAGAACAAGAGCAAGAAGCAACATAAAAAGAAGAAGTAGATGTAGGAAAAGGAGATGGACAAGAAGAAAAGGAAAAAGAAAATGAAGATGAAGATGAATATTTTTTGCTAAAGCATCCTTAGTTAATTAGCATTGAGGGCAATGCTTTTGTAAAGAGGGGCGGATGTTATGCCCCTAACCCTATAGTTTGTGTTGAGTCATGGGTAGTCAACTTGTGGCTACCTTAATCCTTAATTAAATCATATTATTATTATTATGTTATTATTTAGTTAATTAGGTCGGTCTAGGGATTATATGTTGTCTAAGTTGGCTTGAGTGATATCTTTGACATAAGTATGGTATATATAGGAGGTAGAGGTTGGTTATTATTATTATGTTGAGTATCGTTCCTTGGTGAAGACTATTGGAGGTATCCCTCTTGAAATGGATTAGGAGGTTGCCTCTCAAATTGGCATATTATTATCAAAGTATTTGCAATATATTTACTATTGTATTCTTCTATTGTACAAGTTGTTTCATAACATGATTTTACTCAAATAGATTAGACATCCTATTCATATGTCATTGGATATTGAAGGATGGAAACCCCCTAATTTTCATAGCTAATTAGTGGATGGAAACCCTTGAACTAGTCGGGATAGTCTCATACAAGGATTGTATTTGGGCATCACTTATTTGTTGTTCAAGCAACTCCTATAACACCTATTTGTCTTTGATTTAGGTGACACTCTTAGCGCCTATGAATTGTAATTATATTTGCTTTCTAATAATAATATTGTTATAATTGTTCTTGAAAGTTCTATAAGTGTAATTCTGGCTGTAATAAGAGGATTAACTCATTTTACAAACTATTATATGTTTGTTTATTTTGCAAAGATTTATCATTGATTTTTTACATCTTCTATTAAGTATATTACTTCTTGATGCAGTAAATCTGATTTGAAATAAAATTTAAACATTTTTTTTTTAATTTAAACCAATTAAAAATATACAATATCCCTAATCAAGGCTATTACACAAAGAATAAACTCATTGGGTATCTCCTAAATTATGATATTTGTGAAAGTCTTGAGACACTATAAATCACATCTAAGACTGTTACTAAATTTAGGAGGAAATTTTAAAATAGGCACTACTGTTGAAGAACAATACAGAAAACCACCCGGGCCTTCAAAACACAGAATTGCCAAAAGAACCAGAATATAGTACCAGACTTTTAGTTTCAGTATTCACCTGAAGGAAGGCTCTTTCGAGCCAAGAACCAGAAAACGTCCTTTTCATTGCAAGGAGCAAAACCCGCAGTTGTTCCGTTCCCCCATATCTCGAACGACTTTGCCTGAAAATGGTGGCCCAGCGGAAAAGTCCCAAACCCTTGAAACACAGAGCGTCCCGCCAATTTTGGGGATCCAAACCCCAGCCACTTGGCCACCGTCGAATTAACTCCGTCGCATCCTATAACTACCTGAAATTGGGTCTCATTAGCAAAACCCCTGTTAAAAATTCTACTCCAAGTAAGCCAAACCCTTGCTGACATTTCTACACCATAAATAGAAGTCAAGGTACGTAGCTACCTTTGGCGAAATCTGGCTTCCATCTTCGAGTGTTACAATGCTTGAGCCGGCTTGCTTTTGGTGAATTGCAGAAATCTTTGAGCCGAATCGAATGGTGTTTGACGGCAGTGCTTGAGCCAGCGCTCCGAGAAGCTTCTTACGTTGCACGCAGCGCATTTCATGATGTTCCAGATCGATACACTTGGTGAGGCCGCTGGTTGTGGATAGCGTGTCGATTCTTTTCGGAAACACAGATTAAAACAGAATTTAACATGATAACAAGTAACTGGATAGTAATATGTATTAGCTTTTTAATTTGAATTACTTGTTTAAAATACCTCTGTAATTGGGTGTGCTCGCGGCGAAGAGTATCTCCCACACCGAGAGCATCAAGCGCTCTCCAGCCGTTGTCCCAAATGGTGAGACTGGCACCTGTCACTCGCAATGAGCTTGCTTGTTCCAGAACGGTTACACTTTTCAATCCCAGTCTGCAATCAATCAGTATGTTTGTCATTTTGAAAAATAATTGTTAGAGACTTAAGACTTTAATTTTGAAATATAATTGAGTATGAGTAATCATTTAGACACTTTTTGTACAGTAGTCATAACGTAGTCTCATATATTATAAATCCAAATTAAATTAAAGTAATTTTATATGCAATAAGCTGTTTGTAAACTCAACTCAAATCAATCAGATATCTTTTCATAAGTTATTTTAAAATTTAATCAAAAAATTATTTGTTTGAATCAGTACAGTATGAATTGTCATTATGTCATTTGAGGAGACACTTTCTGTATAGCAGTAATCAAGTAGTCTCGTATACTATAAATCCAAATCAAATTAAGGTAGTCTCATATGTTATAAGCTATTTGTAAACTCAAATCAGATCAATTAGACCCCTTTTCATATAGACATAAGAAGGTAGTCTCATATGCGATAAGACACTTGTAAACCTAAACCAGATCGCCCAATTTCATGAACTATAGAAATGACTTGCTCCTTCTATAAGAGTAACAAAGTACCCTCATATATTGTACTTCACTTATAAATCTTTATCCAAAAGTAATCTCATATACTATAAATCCAAACTAAATTAAAGCAGTCTCATATGCTATAAACTATTTATAAATTCAAATCATATCAATGAGTTGGCTTCTCATATAAAAATAACAAGATAGTGTCATATACCATAAGCCACTTGTAAACCTAAACCAGATCACACAATTTCATGAACTATAAAAATGACTTGCTCCTTATGTAAGAGTAACAAAGTGCCCTCATATATTATCCTTCACTTATAGATCTAAATCGAATCTAAGCAATCTCGTATACTATAAATCCAAACCAAATTAAGATAGGCTCATAGGCTATAAACTATTTATAAATTCAAATTAGATCAACAAGATGCCTCTTCATATAAAAATAACAAGACAGTGTCATATACCATAAGTCACTTGTAAACCTAAACCAGATTATCTGATTTCATAAACCATAAAATGACTTACTTCTTATATTACAATAATAAAATAATATTTATATTATAAATTCCCTGTAAACCCAAACCAAATCAAAATAATCTCATATACTATAAGCTAAATCAAAACACACCTCCACCATAAACTATAAAAACAGATAATTAATACACATAAGACCTTAATTAATGATATCAGATTTCCACAATCCATATTGCATTTGTTCAAAGATTTTTGGATTTCACTGTGTACAATTTTTTGCATCAATATTTTCGGATCACATTCCATGTACATTTTTCTCCTTACTCTCTACTTTCATCTTGATGATGGATCATGGAGTGTGATCCGAAACATCGGTGCAAAAAATTTTACACAATCGAATCAAAATCTTTGAATCCAAAAATATTTGAACAAATACACCTAAAGACCTATCAACTGAAAAAATAAAAAATATAGAAATGTTTATCCTGCAACAAAATTTCATTTGACAGTAGAAATTATACCTATGAAGAGCAAGTGCAGTGGCTAAGCCAGCAATGCCACCGCCTGCAATCAAAATTTTGCTGCCGCTCTGTACATGTGCCATGCCAACAATTATAATCTCTGAATATAAACAACCAGCTCGTTATTTGCTATTTGGGTCTCCTGTTGCGTCAAGGAAAATATGAGATTAACAGGTGTTGGACATCTGTTCAACTCAAATGGAAAGACCTTCAAGCTTAGGTAATTTAATCGGCTTCTATCATTTAAAGATTCTCAACTTCAACGTTCAGACAAGAATTATGATTGAGAAATTTGCGGATAAAATTCAAAGTGGTGAAGCACGTTTTAAAAATCAAGATGCCTATAAAAACAAAATTCTCGAACTGGCAAGCGAGCTGGTGTGTTGTGAACCGCGGAAATTAATGCAATAAAGAAAAATGTAGGAAACAAACACAGCAGGAAAGAAAAGAGTTAAAAACAGTCTTCTTGAAAGCGATTTATCAGATATCTTCTACTTCGATAAGATTTCTATTTTTGCATGTGTTGGAAAATTTAAGTGAGATGTTCTGTCACGGATGATAATATATTGGGCTGAAAGTTTCCAGTCTTCAATCAGATTTATTTTTTTTGCATGCGTTGATAAATCTATGTGAGATGTTCTGTTACGGATTATAATATATTGGGTTGAAAGTTTCCAGTCATCAGTCTTATTCTTGTGGAAGGAAAGTAATGATATGCATTTATTATTTATCTTTTTGGTCAATAAGAATTATATTTTGTATGTGTTGATAAATTTAAGTGAGATTTATATTTATACTATTGTAATTATTAGTTTTTAAATTTGAAAAAAAATAAAAAATAAGTTTTATTAATGTGAATAAAACAAATGTAAGTTTTGTTTACTATTGTAATTATTGTCTTTTAGATTTGGAAAAAAAATTTGTAAGTTTAATTAATTTGAATACAAATAAATGTAAGTTTTGTTAATTATAGTATTTTAGTATTGTTATAGTTCTTTGCATGGTTTAACCCTAATGTTAACTCTAACCCTAACCCCAATCCTAATTCTAACAATAAATTCTAAACCATTATTCTAATCTTGAATATATTTTTAATCCTAACTATGGTTGTAAGTTTAGCCCATTGCCCAAGCCAACTCTACTACCTGGGCTACTGATTATAATAATTATTAATAATAAAATTATAATTATAATTTAATTAATAATTATAATAACTTTATTTATTTTAAATTCTTATTTGTATGATGATTAATAAAATTTGTGGCAATAAATAGTTTAAGCTAATTGAATTTTGTGATATTTTTTTCAATAAAAAATAACAATTGCATACATTAAAAAAATCACTATTAAAAAAAAAAAGTAAGTAACATTTAATTATTATGTTCAAGAGAAATAATTTTATAAATTTTAAAGTTAAGTATTTGGCATGTTCACTTTAAAAAAATTAAATTATATTTGAAGAACGAAAAATTATAGTTTTTAATTGTTCAAAACCAACTTATTAATAACTAATTAACAAAATGAGTTGAAGAACTGATTGCTCAGTCATCAATTTTATTATGATTTGTTAATATATTCTTAAGTATATGGATGACATTCATTTTTAATTATATCATAGTCTATTGTAAAGACTTTGGTTTAAAATTGGTTGGTTTCTTTTTAATGTTCTTGAATAATATTTTTAAAAGATGAAACAAATGTGACTAAAAAAATTATTTATATTACTCTTCAAATAATCTTGATTTAATCTATATATATGATAAATATGTTAGTAAAATGATCATGTAAAATTATACTTCTTGTTTGAAGGATAATTAATATGATTAACTATCATATTGATCTGCTCTTCAAATAGTCTTGGTTTAATCTAAACACATAATATAAAATATACTAATAAAATGATATATTATACTTCTTATTCAACATGTAAAAGAAGACTAACATGATTGACTATCACATTGTCCCATCCCTTCTCTAGATTGCTATTGGCAAGACTTCTTGAAGTTATGACTACCAAATCAAATGTTGCTATAAAGACTACAATGTCTACTCTAGCAAGTAACCAACCACCTCAAGGAGTAATAAACCAAAGTCTAAATTATGTGCAAGAATATTTACTATTTTTTTCTTTGTCTTCCTTGAGTGTCATGCTTTATGGTGGCTCTATTCATTGTTTCATTTCCTTGGATGTTCATATATGCACTTTGTGAGTCATGAAAGTTACACCTATATGTCAACTGACTCTTGTAACCTTAAGAATTTAAGTATCAATGTTTATGTAAAACTAAAAACCACTCCTAATTGTTTTTGATATTAGGGATAAATCTTTTTTGAAGGGATTTGTAACCCTTTACAATTCAAAAAAAAGCCAGGCTGCCGAAAGGACAACCTGTAGCACCCAAAAACCCAGCTCCCAAACCAAGAGCATCAAGATTTAGACTTCGAATTGCTCTTGTGGGAACGAAGCATCATATCAAAGGAAGGCCTAGAGAGTTTTGATTTTTTCCCTATTACTGTAATACAACCTTCTTCCACTTGTGCTGCCTTAGCCTACCAAGCCAGCACGCTACTATCCTGGGTTTGTTCCTTTGCAGCCATGGGGGTATCTTCATTGATCATTTGTGCAATTTTTTCTGACAAGCTGCCAAGAGTAGGAGAAGAAGCATCTCCAACATTCGGAGACATTGACCTTGGCTCAATACGAGTGGAAGTAATAGCCCCCCCGAAGGAGCATCCTTAGGGGAAGCTCCACAAGTCAGTGACTCAGAGGCAACCACCTTTGAGAAGCTCATTTTTTTATCAGATTTCTTGTCAACTGTATAATGATGATGAGAAGCGCCATTCCACCAAGTTGCCTTATGTATTTTTTTCTCAAATCCACATTGAGCAGCAGCATGTCCAGTTTTAAAGCATCTTCTACAACGGAAAGGTATTCCTTCATAATCCAGTGATTGGACCCAAGTCCCCTTGGAGCATTCTAATGAAACCTTAGTAGGAAGTCCATTTGTAACATCAATTTCTACAATTATTCAAGCAAATGTGGAATGAAAGATATTTGAAGATTCTTCATCAACGAACAAAAAATCCCCAAGAGCCTCTCCCACCGATTCCAGAAGAGAATCATTCCAGAGATGGAGGGGGAGATTAGGAAGGCGCACCCAGATTGGGATTTTATTAAACATTTCAGAAATGGGATTAAAATTTGAATGCCAGGGTTTGATCATCAGCAAATATTGATCCCCCCAACTAAAAAAATTATCACATAAGATAGTTTTTTTGTCCTGGATATTATCAAATTTAACAACAAAGAATCCCTTGGCCAAAGGGAAGATGTGAATTTTACCAGACAAAAGGGGTTCCCACTCCTTGGAAATCCATGAGTGCAGCTGAGGAAGGATTAGCTAGAAGCCCCGAAACCTGCAGATAATCCCACGCTCAGAGAGCTCTGCTTCTTCATCGTTTATTTCTTCTATTACTTCGTCCTTTAGTCTCACCATAATAGCATTTCTCAAAGGGATAAAATTCCGCCCCTGCTTGAAGGACATTTTGGCCCCCATGGCCGCACCAAACATTCTAGCCGCCATCGAAGCACCAACACCCACCATTCTAGCCTCCGTCGCAGCACCAACTTCCACAGTTCTGGCCGCGTCCCAACAAGGTCACCATCAAACAACAAAAACTCCACTATCACCATCACACACACCCCACTAAAGAATCATTCCCCAATAGTTAAAAACTAGCTCACCCACCACACTCCTAATTGTTATCTACAACCACATATTCCATTTAAGCAATATTGATATGTGACTCTTTTCTCTTTCATAGTGCCCTATTCATAAAACAAGTATTGAAAAGTAATATGATGAGTTGGGTGTCTCATTTATAGTAGGAGAAACATATCACTAGGCAGTAGGAAGTGGGGAAGCAAGCAACAAGTGGTTTTTCCTAAATTCATTGTGTAGGTATCAAGCTTTTGATGACACACTTCGAGGAAAGCAATGAGAACAAAGGGGTTGAAAGATAAGGGAAGATGGGGCAGCAACGGTATAAGATGGTTTTTTTAAGCCTAGGTCAGGCCTATAGACATGTCATAATGTAGGTATGACTTCAATTTGCAAGTGGTTAAGAAGCCAATGCCTAGATAAACCATAGTGTTAGCTAACAATGCAATTCAATGTGGATGACCATCAAGAGGGATGGATCCTATAATTTGGATTCACATATGTATATTTGTATATGTTGGACTATTTTAGTGTTTCAATGTTATTGTTGTCACTTTACATGTTCTATGTGATTTGGTTATAATTATTTAGTTTGACATTATATTATTTAGGATTATCAAAATTTTTTACTTATGTTTATGGATCATGCAACTTTAAGATGATTTTCAATTGATGCAATTATTAGTATTTTATTCATTTATATTACATCATGTTTGGAGTTTATGATGTGCTTTTCTTATATTGTATGGAGAAAGTATGTCAATGTTTTATTGAGAGTGTAAGCACATGTTTGAGCCCCAATAACGGTTATTTGGTGATGGTTTAATTTGGTAAAATATGGTGTGTATATCCTCATATCACTCGCTTGAGTTTGGGACATATCTTATGATTTTGTAAAACCGACATTCAAATCGATATTGAATATGGATTTATGTGTTGTGAATAAACTAGTAATGAACATGTGTGTGTGTGTTCTCATTACATGCATTTATTTAGAGTTTGGTTTCCATTTACATTTTTAATTATTTTTTACATTATTTTGTAAATGAACTTTATGCTTTAGATAGAAATTTGATTTAATTTAATTGTCATCATGAAATGGCACTATGAATTTTCTTATTGTGATATTCCAAAATTATATTGTGAATTGAAAGATTCATTGAGCTTCAAGCCATAGCAATATTAAATTGTAATATGATAGCAATATTAATATTTTCCCTAAAGGTATTTATATTTGTATAGAAAATATGAATTAGAAATATCCACTTATGAATTATATAGTTAGTGGGAAATGGAAACAAAATAAAGTAAGGGTTTAGGGATTTTGGATAGTTAGAAAAGAAAAGAAAGAGGTATTTTAATTCATCCTTCTTTCATGCTTGAAAACTCTCTCACTCCTTTGCTTTGAATTTTGCTTGGTTTAGAATGGGAACTGGATTTCTTAGAGAAGTTTAGGGATTTTGGAGAGTTAGAAAAGAAAAGAAAGAGGCATTTTAATTCATTCTTCTTGCTTGAAAACTCTCTCATTCCCTTTCTTTGTATTTTTCTTGGTTTAGAATGGAATTGGATTGCTTAGAGAAGTTTAGGGATTTTGGATAGTTAGAAAATAAAAGAAAGATGCATTTTAATTCATTCTTCCTTCTTGCTTGAAAACTCTCTCTTTTGCTTTGAATTTTTCTTGGTTTATAATGGGAACTATATTGTTTAGAGAAGTTTTGTGATTTTGGATAGTTAGAAAAGAAAAGAAAGAGGCATTTTAATTCATTCTTCCTTCTTGCAGCTTTGCTTGAAAACTCTCTCACTCCTTCGCTTTGGATTTTTCTTGGTTTATAATGGGAAATGGATTGCTTAAAGATTTGAAATGCTCAAGTGAAGAAGGAAATTTTGAAGGATCTTGTCTATTGTGTGTGTGTGGAGGAAAAAATAATTCTTCAACCTTTGCATGTGGAAAATTTCATTGAACCTCAAATATTCCATTTATTAAAAAATGTGTTTATACTTGATTGTGCATGTTGCAACCATGCCCACATTAGGTGGAGTACATATATTACT
>VDFB02128519.1:10617974-10683956 GCA_007258455.2 Sequoia sempervirens | reverse complement strand
TTTCCAATCATCTTTCCCTATACCAAATTTTCCCTACTAGGAATGGTAGGACAATTGGATTTTCTATGTTAAAGATTTTGAACTTTAATGTTTTTTTTACAAATTTTTTTAGACTGGTAAAAACAATAGACTTGGAAATTACTCTCATGCTCATTGAGATGATGAATGTAGAAGGGGTTGTATGACCATGTGGATTTATGTACAGATGTCCCTATTGCTATTTTTTTCTTTTTTAAAAACTTTTCCAAAATTTACAAAATGGTAGGTGATCTTTATGTTTTTGGTCATTTTGGACTTAATGATGATGCATGTTTCACCCTAAGATGAACCAATTTTTATCTCAAGGTTGGATCTTTCATAATTTTGACATGAAGTTACATATTTGGTCCTCTAATACCATGTTGGAGTTGATAGCTAACCCCATAGCTCTTAGAAATCACTGCAACCAAAATGCCTATCATGAATGAGAGATCAAAATAGTTGATTTGCTATGCAACCTTAAGAGAAAATATTGAATCCACACAAGTATCACACAAGCATCTAATATTAATATTAATCTATAATTGTAATTGAATTAAATAAAATTGTTTTAGATTAGAATTTGAATGTGCATGCTTATAAAAGCATGAAAAATAAAACCCTAGATGAAGATTGCATTAGATTGTGACAAGTGTTTTAATCTCATACACTGAGAACTTGACCTATATTTAGTCCAATCTAATTAATAAAAAAAAACTCCTAAGATTAATTTAAGTGAATAAAGTAATAAGGAAATTAGTAATTAATTAATGATTAATTAATTATCAAGTGATTATCCTTATTACTCCAACAGTTTCATGGTTGGAGTTAATAGTGAACCCTATAGCTCCCAAAAATCACCTACAACCAAAATGCCTATCGCAAATGAGAGATCAAAGAAACTAATTTTCTATGCAACCAAGAGAGAGAATTGATCCAAAAAAGCATCTGATGTCTTTTGTATTTAATAATGAATATCTAGATAATGATTACAATGAAGAATCAATCCATATAAAATGAAAAAGAAAGCCTTAGATGAGGATTTGATTAGATCGTGACATGTGCCTTACTCTCAAGCAATGATACAAATTGACCTATATTTAGCCCAATATAATAATTAATAAAATATTAAGTTTAGCTTAAGGGAATAAAGTAATAAGGGGCTTAATAATTAATTAATCATTACTTAATTATCAAGTGATTATCATAATTACTCCAACACCCCCCTTAAGATCAACTTAGGGAGAAGCTAAAAAACCCTAATGAAGAATGCAATGATGGATGCAAGGATGGGTACCAACTACAAGGCTTGATGATGTACCCATGTACAAAAAATGAAATCTCTCATAACCAGAGAAAAAGAGAAAACCACATGGGAAAAATCCTCTCCAAAAGATAGAAAATGAAATGACTGCACTAGTGAAAGAAGGATAGGAGGACTTAATGTGACCCCCCAAGGACTATTTTTTTCACACAAGTACAATAGATTTCCCTTGATAGGAGAGATAAAATGAGGGTCTGAATATCCCCATAAAGAAGGAGATCTTGTGTCAATGATGAACACCTAAAGACAAAACACAATACACTGTGTGTAAACAACTTCTTCCCCTTAGGAAGAAATAGATCCACTAGTGATTTGGGAAGCCAATCCAAAAAGATGGGAGAATCAAGATTCCAAATCCAAATGATGTGTGCCTCCAAAAACTGCTCAAGTTTCCACATGTTGGAAAGAGATGATGTCAATCCTGAAACCTATGAATTATGATGTAGAAAAATCTCCAAAGATGATGAAGGTGGTGGGCCAATAATGATGATGTGGCTACCAAAAAATAGGAGATGAATTTCCTAAATTTAATACTCCAAATCTATAATATAGCACTCTACAAACAAGGATGATATGTTTGTAAGATTTGAATCCCAAGTAGTTATGTCTCGAAGAAGATGAATGACCTACTACACTAAACCAATAGGGGCCAAGGATGTGGCCATGCTAAGCTAATCAAGAATCATAAAAGATGGTGATGTCTCGATCTGAAGAGAGAGAACATGAAGACAAGTCTTTAAACCATCAAAACATGCAAGACCTATGATATGCTCAAGATCCTCTAAAGTATCGTCATCAAAGGGTAAGCAATCTGCATCTACAAGAGGAATGAGACAATATTTAATAGGATACTCTAGGTATGGAGAGATATGAGAGTTTTCATGGACCTCCCAAAGTCAATTCTAAAGTTTGTGGGGACAATCAATGTTTGATACAACACACATACTATTAAGATCAACACTAGAAAAAATCACTACTACAAAATGATCACAAATAATATTCCATGTTGAATGAATCCCTAGTGTATATGGTGTAGGTATGAGTCCATAAAGATAAGGAAAAATATCAAGCCACTTGAGATGTGTCACGATGTTGTTTTTCCAAGACTCATAGTTCTCCTTTTCCAAAAATTACCATAGAAGCATGAACAAAAAAACCCATGATACTTCCTAAAATGAAAAAATCAAGACTAATAACCTCAATGCATGTAAATCAGATCAAATGAAGTCATCTAATACAAACAATTCATTTCCAAGTGTTAAGACATCCAAGTAATTAACAGAAATATGAAATCACAAAAAAATGAATAAAATATACTTGGGGAAGAGTCTAGAAAAATTACATGAGGGTGTGTGGGATCATCATGGAAAAAGGCCCTTAAGTGGTGAAAAGTTCAAAAAAATCAAAGTAGGAAACTTGACATAAAATTTGAATAAGTTATCTATATTATTTCAAAAATATGTAAGAATAGAATCTATAAAAAATTGAATATAGTTTCTAAACTACCATGTTTTAAAAAAAAATCTATTTGGTGAAAAAATTTGAAATTTTAATGAGTGGTACTTAAATTTTAGGAAAAAATAAGTAGGTGTTCTCTATACCCTAACGAAATAAATGAAAATATTTTTTATAATATTTTAGATATAAGTAGAGTACTCATGTCGTGTGATGCATTTTTTGTAATTTTTTCTAAGTAAATAATTAATTACAATTTTTATTACAACTTTTAAAAAAATATAAAACTTGTATGTCTGACCACCTTAACTTGGTCAAAACTTCATGAAATTCATTTTTTTTCTTTTTAATCCTATAGTATGTGGAGCATAGAATGTGACACATTTTTCAAATTCAAAAAATGTGATATTGTTTGAAAGATATAGATGTTTTTCAATCATCCTATCAATCAGGACTTTAGTTGTAATTCAAATAGAAAATGAATAATAATTATTTATTAAATTCAAAGTAAAACATAATTTATATTGGTGGAAAGCTGAGAATCTCCTTTAAAAACCCTTTTCATTTCATCAATTTTGGGTAAAAAAAAGTCATCAGCCACATATCCTACACATACCCATCATATAACCACTTTTTGGCCCATCATGATCCTGCACATACCCATGAATGGACCTAAAGAGGCTTGAAATACCTTTCCAATGTTGCTAGAACCACAAAAATTAGAAATACAACGAAAATTTATGAGCTCATAAGAGAAAAATGAATATTTGATTTTGACTAAAAATAAAATAAACTAGAAGAGATGTCTAATAATAATACTTACACCTCTAGTGGGGTGGGGGCCTAGCTCAATTGGCTAAAGCATTCTATTGTAGGAAAGAGGTCACGAGGTCTAGTCTCCCCCCAAATCAGTGGTACCAAAGGGCATGCATGCCAATTCCACCAGTAGTGTGAGGTTTTTTTACCAGGAATAATGTAGTTTATAGGGGGATAGATACCCAACCGATTCCTATAGTCTAAAAAAAAACATACACCTCTAGAAATTACTCAGAACTAGATTTTTGACAAAATATCGTTTTCCTAATTTTGACACTATATGCCCTTGAAGTTATCCAAATGAAAAAAGAGCTCATTTAGGGAAAGCTAGCACTTGGAGGGGGGCTGAGAAGGTCATTCATATGATTGGCATCATGTTGACATTAGTAGGAATATCTAGGGAATATTCCTCGTGTCTCAAAAAAATTTCAATCCCGTAAAAATCGTAAGTGCTCAAAATATTATTGTCTATCACATAATATGCCAAGGTTCTTATCATTGGAATATTCAAGGAATATTCTTGATGTATGCTAACACAAGAAATGGGTGGATCTACTAGAATCTTTAAAATATTTGTGGGGTGGATTGTCCTGCGTTGTGATTTTTTGTCACACCAAGAATTTTTTTTGGTCATTGGAAATATTGATCGATGCTAGTTCTTTATGTCGTCAAGCAGCTATGACTTATCACCAACGAGCTTTTGTGGGCCACTGACAAGTTTTAAAGACCCACCGATAAGGCCATGTGGACCTTCAGAGCTTGAAATTTTTAATGCACCTACACACAATGTGTTTTAACAGTCAAAAATGATAAGTTTTTCTTTGTTGACTAGTTTTTTTTCCTTTTTTTGAATTTGTGCTTTGCAAATTTTTTTATTAACTAGTAAATTTTGTTGAGAAAACCAGAGACCTTTTCTCCTAGAGGAAAATTAATTTGGGGGTACAAATCCATATAACTATTGTACATATCGTATGAAATTCACCTTGGATCTTGTGCCCCTAAAAAAATTGTTTATTGCAACTGCTTAGATTTGAGTGAATTGACTAGCATTCTTAGGGTTTTCAACCATTATAAACTTAACAAAAATGCTTGTTTCATCTTAGGATGAGCCTATTTTACCTCAAGGTTGGATCTCTTAGAATTAAGACAAGAAGTCACAAATCTAGTGCTTGATACCATGCTAGATTTGATAGTGAACCCAATAGCTCCCAGAAATCACCTACAACTAAAACACCTATTGTTGTCACATAAAACTACACCCTATCGAACAAGGATTTTAGTTTTCTAATGACACAATGGAAACAACCTCAAATTGTGGGACCTTGCATGAATGAGGTTGAGTCTTTGGAGAAGGCCAAATTCCTCTTCTAATCTAAATGCTAAACCAACACATGAAAACCTATCACTACTCTACTCTAACAGATCACAAGGAAAAGGGATAGAAAGAGAACATGAAATGGAAAAAGAGTTGATACACCAAGATATAAGTTGTTTCTTCTTTGCTTAATATTGCTTAATACATCAAAAAATTAACTAAAACACACGTTCAGACATGAAGGTAAGAAGTTTTACTCTAACATGCAATAAATAGCTATGAAAATAGCTATATTTCATTAATATAAGGCATAAGGCTAGAATTTACAATGGAAAAATGTAGAGATATAGTTTATGCAAAAGAAAACTATGAGAAGAGCCCAAAAGAAGAACCCCTAGAAAGAATAAAGGTATTGCCTTTATAGTTCAGGCATAACTTAGTTGATCCCAACCAAACCCTAACCCTACCTAGGGTTAGAAACAAGCAAAAATCCATCTAGACAAGGGGAAGGTGGCAATATCATGAAAACCATGTTGAAGGATGAGCCTAGGACAGACAAAGACTTACACACCATACCTCTGTGATAAATTTTGTTCAAAATCCCTCCAAAATTCCCCCATGAATCTAGTGATCTAGACATGGAGCAAGCAAGGATATATAATAATCAACAATAAATGGGCATGGGAACTCATGAAATAAACCACAATCATCAACAAATGCAATAAATGTTTTCCTCAAGCCCTAAAAGGTAAGCATGTAGGTGATAAGGTCACTCATACATTAATGGCACCACTATGAAAAGCATGTCAAAACAGGGAAGGCCATGGCATCGGGCCTGAAAGGAAACCCTTGCTAGCTAAATAATTAAATGTCTTGGAACCTTGCAAGACTATCACCATCGAGAATTGAGCATCGGAGATACCTTGTACCACTTGCTAAAGAAAAGAAGGCTACAAAAGAGAACCATGAACATTGAAACCTGTTGGGGGTCGGGATTCAGGCCTACCTCATACATCATGCTGAAGACTGAAATGAGGGAATCTAAAACCACCAAGTAGGCAAGCTAGAACCTATAAAGATTTAGGAATTGGCATTTCACCATACCTTATACTTATACACTGCATTAGAACCAAAGTTGGGATTTGGAGATTAGGCATACCTCATACTACATATCGAGCTTGGGAAATGCAAAGTGAAACAGGGATCTCCAAATGACGAAGCTCAAAAGCAATTCAGGGCTGGAAGTTTTGGGGTTAGATGTTGGACATACCTCTTACCAATAGCAAAAAATGGTAAAGGAAAAGAGTGAACCTTGACACTTGAAAATAAGCTATCAAAGATTGGGGTTTTGGAGGAGGGCTTACCTCCCTTAAAAGGAAAGTAAGAGGTAAGGCTACAACACAAAACCTAGAAGCTTGAACAAAAAGACTTCATCAATTTTGCACTTAAAATTGAGGTCAGAAGCCTAAAACCCTAAGAAGAGAGGAGGTTTCAATGAGAATAAGGTGGAAGGAAATAATAATGAGCGTTGGGCATCGGGAGGATGCCTTACCAACTGTAAATAAATGGAGGAAGAGGGTAAAGGGGATGCCCAAAAGGCAAACACTTAGTCACTCTTCCAAGCACATATCAAGAGGTTGGGGGTTGGAGGATAGGCTTACCTCTTACCTTAATATAAGTAAGAGGTAAAGGGTAATCCCAAAGTTTGACCCCCAAAAGGATCAAATTTTAGTTGATCTTCAGAAGAAAGGATAGGGGTAGAGGGAAAGAGTTAAGCCTGATGGGTCAAACCTAAAACACCAAAGGGAGAAATTGAAGGAAAGGGAGAAGAATGAGAGAAATGGAGAAATCATGTGAGTAGAGAGGTAAGGGAAAACCTGAAAGCTTGAAAACTTATAACTTATCCAATTTTAGGACCCCTCAAGGAGAATTCATGGAAGATGGCCCATGTAGGATCTCTCAGATTCATTATCAATGATGGTTCATCAAAGGGTGGCATGAAATGTCAACACATATCACAAACAAGAGATCAAATCAATTGATTTTCTATGCAACCAAGAGAGAAATAATTGATCCATAAAAGCAATATCAAGAACCATTTCCTAAGGGTAAGTTCCATTGTGTTATCACTTTACTTGTGTTAGTTCATAGTGACCTCATGTCATATCTAAATCCTTTTTGAGGAGCCAAGTATGTTCCCATTTTCATTGATGATTACTTTCATTACACATGGGTGTAATTTATCAAGTATAAGAGTGATGTATTCAACACTTTTAATAATCTTTGGGTGTTCATGGAGAAGCAATCAAGCTCTTCTATTTGATAGATTCACATATATAATAGGGGAATATGTGTACAATGAATTTTGGGATTATTGCACTAATAATGGTATTCAACAACAATATTTCGTTCCCTATAATCCTTAGTAAAATGGTGTCACCAAAATAAAGACCATATCATTAAGGGAGATGGAAAATTGTATTCTTTAGTATCAATCTAAGGCCCTATTATTTTTTGCTAAATCAATCAATTATGCCAACTATATTAAAGAATGCACACCCCATAAAGAAATTATAAATATCACTCTAGAGAAGGCTTGGTTCAATATCAAGCCTAATGTTTACTTTTGTAGGGTATTTGGTAGTGAGGCTTGGGAATTAAAGTTGGATGGCTGTCATAAGGAAATGGAGAATAAAAGTCAAACATACATCTTTGTTGGCTATTGTGAGAATATGAAGGCTTATTGGTTGTTTGATCCAACCACTAGAGATTTCTATTTATACAAAGACGTTTGATTTTATTATCATTTCATACAAATGGATCCTCCATCCACTTCTTCTTAATATTATGAGGATACCTTTGCATTTGATGATAATTCACATGATGGTCCTATTGGGACTCAATTTCACTTCCATAATTTTTCTTGAGTCCCCTCCACTTTTGTGTGTTTTGACTATACTTGGCCCCAATTTATAACTTATTTGAGAAGTATTACATGGGTCTCCTTTGGTCAAAATTTCATATGTTTTCATTCACTATTTTCTCCATGTTCTTATATTTGTGTTATAATTTCCAAAATTTAAAGGAATGTGTGATTGTCTAGTTTACAAGTTGAAAGGCTCACCTAGTCTCTGTCAAGTGTCAAAGTTGTCAAAGTTTCCCTATTTGGTATGATTTTCTACTTCCACCCACTTCCCTTTATTCCCCTCAATATTTCAAACTTTTAGAACACATCATGCCTTGGTGGTATGACTCATTTTCCGTCCTCAATCCATGATATTCTCCATTGCTCATCCTTTTTGAACTCCCTCATTCCAAATTCCCTCTATCATCCCCCTATGGTATGAAGCATCTATCACCCCCAACCTTTTAATTTTAAAAATCATATGTTTTTCACACCAACTACTACCTACCCTACCAATAATCTAGAAATCCATCAATGTAGTTCTAGTAAGGCTTTGCAATTTTTTAGAAGTGACTGATAAAAAACAAAAAAATATTTTCTATTCAAAAGGGTGCGGATTTAATTGGAAAAAAATGGCATAGACTAGCCCTAATTTATTATTGTGACTATGGTTTCATGACCTAATGTGTGTATTCCATGCTAGGAAACATCCCCAATATATTTTTTGGACTTGTATAGATCATATCACTCTAAATTTTGAGGCACCATCAATGCAATGTGATTCTACAAATCTGGTATGTGTTTCTCATTTCCTATGGAATTTACAAGGAATTTTTGGTGATATTCATATTATTTTAGTCATGGATCATTAATTCTATATGTTTTATACAAAGGATGATTGGTTATCATGTTACTTTACAATTTTAATCATGAAAAAGTTCCCTTGTACAAGTTGGGTGCCTAAAAAATGGATCTATCTATGCTAACGATTTCATCATTGAAAGAGTTGGTTGTTGAACCAATTTTGGCTCCAATTTTATCTATGGGTCTCTCTAAGGTTTCAAATATTTAGTTGTTGTAATTATAAATGTAATATAGGGAAAGTAATAGCATAGGAAGGTTTCATTTTATACACTTACTCTATTATGAATGTCTCCATGATTTTAGCAACTATTCAAGGATATACACTTATCACAATTAGATATTTTCCTTTGCCAATTTTTTTGGCATGGATGTCTTTAGGGTTTGGTGCATGTGTGATGACACATATTTGTGATCTAAGATGTAGAACCCAAATCGTTAAGGTTTGATAATATCCTAAGTTTTAGGGGTTTCAAACTTGGGAATATTAGCATAAACTTATCCTTAGGTTGGAAAACTTATGACCAATTGTTGAGGTGGGTAAGACCTCCAATTTTGGCTCTGCAATACTAAGGGGGTTTTCCCTAGGGTGTTGGACGATGATTAAAATATTGAATAATCCCTTACAATAAAATATACCCAGTTCATAGTGTATCCCAATACAGGTATCACAATATACTTAAATATGATAGTTTGTACATGCAAGGATGAGAACCTTGTTAATCAGATAATATTCCATATAAGTGTCTAAGAATGTGTTTTATGATGACCCTTATGATGTTATGCACATTCAAACATGATAGTAGAACACACAAAATAAAGGAAACTAAAAGGTGTGTAGGTTGAATTTTTAGTGTGTTGAGAATGGTAGGGAGAGAAAACCAATAACAAATCTAGTATCTTAATCCAATTGGGCAATAGAGTCTCTATTTTTAATCAAATATTCAACAACAACAAACAAAGGTAATGCTTTAACCAATACATCAAATAAGACTAAATCTTCCAAAATGCACTAGTACGTTGGGATCTACTCATTCATTTGAGAAAATCATAGATAGCCTTGCATAATATTAAGTTGGTCTTATTAGTAATCCATGAATATGTTCAGACACCTCTTTTATTATGATGAAAAGATACCTTCAAAGTCTTTATAGGTATTTTATAGGCATCTAGTTGAAAAAATATACACATAGAGTTTTGAGGAGTCTCAAACATTATGAGAGTTTGAAAGGGATAATGATTGTATTGTTTAAGGATTATGAGAATATATGGGGCATGAGGATTGTAGGATTTTGAGGTATAAATAGATAAGATTTGGATACATAGGGAAGTTCCATAGAGAAGACATTTAATTGAGAGATGCAGAGAAAAATGGGTTAAAGGGGGATTTTGAGGATTGTGGGAGTACATAGGGCATGAAGATTGTAATATTTTGAGTTATAATGAGATATAAGAACTGGATACATAGGGAAGTTCAAGTAGAGAATACACTTAATTGAGATATGTAGAGAAATAGGGGTCAAAGGGAATTGTGGGGTTTCAAAGGGCCACAAATAAGATTCAATATATTAAGGAAGTACACTATAGATTTGGTAAGGAGAAGAAATTATGGTAATATGGGGGTGATGAGGAGCTACAATAAAACAAGGAGGAATGAAATAAAGGATGATAGAGCAAGGATGTTTCATAGGGTCAATAAGGGTCAAAATTTATGAAATTTCAACATGGATTAAGATCCAGCAAAAAAATGAAGTTTGAATGGACTTATCAAGGTTTCAAATAGGATCTTATCATGCCAAAAAATTCATATAATCCAAATAGGGGTGAAAATATGAAATCACATAACATGACCAATTTAGCTCAAAACTTCACCAAAATTGAAGCTGAAGAACCTATTAAACAATTCTACAAAATAAGAAGTTTTGGTAATTTTTATATAACCAAAATAGGGATTTTTTTGTAGTCTCAAGTTCAAGCTCTATACACTTGGCACTAGATTCAATTGGCCCATAGGACCCATGAGCAAGCCACCATAACACTTTTTCATTTACCATTTTCAAACACTTGGGATGGTCGCAAAAAAAAAGGGTCATTAGGACACTATGGTATCTCAACGTGTTTAAGGATAACATTTACATAATATGAAAAATTCTACAAAAAATAGATATTGTAGGAAATTAGAGTTGATGGGGATTTACAAGGATCTAATAAGGATTTGGATCACTCCACAACCCCATAACTTGCATAATTTTGATCCAAACTCCACCAAACTTTTTTTTTTTTTATTCAAGGGGTAAACGCTTTTGAACCGGAGCTATGAACCGGAATACAACCACTCAAGAATACCACCCCAATGGGGTTTGAACCTTGGTGGCAAGAACAACAATGCCACCTTTAAACCAACACACCATGCCACTATTGGCCAAACTCCACCAAACTTGAAATACAAGCACCCATTAGGATTTATAACAAGGTGAAGGTAACATTTGATTGATAAAAAAATATAATACTTATAAAATTTAGACTTGGGTATTTGAAAAAGGACGAAAAGGGTAAAAAATACAAAAACCACAAGCACACTCCAAACAACAAACCCAAACACATTTTTTAGGAATTCGTGTTGTACACCTTGTAAAATGTTTATAATGTTTAATTTATTATTATGTGTGTGGTGCACCTAGGGATACCTAGAAGTATGTGCACCACTAGGAGTTAAAATTCTTGGGGCCACTTTATTTGTTGTATGTAACATTAAGCCATAAGTTGAATGTAAGTTGTAAAAAATGTATTTATTTAATATTGGGGAAAGTAATTTAATAAAGTACCCAATATAGAATGTGGGGTCATAGTTTTGTAATCTCATGGTTTTAGTCACATGGTGTTTTTTAATACCACTTGGTGGTTTTGTGTAAGCTTGTTTCTATAAAAGCAAATACATAGGTAGTTGTCTAAGGTTGGTTGGTTGAGGTTTTGAGTCTTCTTCTAAAGAGTGTAGATATGAAGCATGGCATAGGATGTATGGTTACATGCTTGGACACATGGATGATGCATTGGAGAGGCTTGATGTTTTAGATGTGTTCATGGAGGCTCTGAAGTTGTATTAGAATGCTTATCATTGAATAATACATTGAACATGGATGCTTTTGGAGGCTAGTTTTTTTCCTCTATGAGGGTTTTCCCAAGGTATATATCTTGTGTCATATTTTTATTGGTATGTTTTCTATTCTTTTGCATGTGGATTCTAAATACTTATTTGCATAGATTTCTCTTTTGGGTTAGGTGGAAATAGTCATTAGATGGTTGCAAGTTTCCTTTCAATATTTTCTAATATTAGTTGGGTAAAAGCACAAAGTTGTGCCACACTTTCAGCCAACTAAATAGTTTTGAGTGAAAATATTTTGACCTAAACAGTTTTGGTTGAACTAGTTTCACCCAAAACCATGTGGCCTATATGTGGCACATAGAGTTCTGGGCAAAACCCTTTCACCCAAAACTCAAAAATTTGAAATAATTTAAATTTTTTTCTTTGTCACATCAAAATGTTGCTGATTTTGTGTGGGGTTTCGATAGAAAGGGTTTCGATGGAAACCCTTTCTACAAAAACTATCTATGTGGCATCCTAGTTGGCAACCAACTCATCTTTTTTAAAAAATTTCTAAAACTTTCAACTTCAACTAAGTATTTCTTCAATCAGAATGATGTTTTAAAAAAAAAACTTTTGTAGAGCTCAAAGTGGTGAATTCGAATATGCAATTTTTTTTTATTGTTTTAATTAGTTTTAATATATTTTATTTTTAAAATAATGCAAGTAGGTTATTAAAATTAAAAAAAGGCTGATTAGAAATTAAAAAAAAATAGTATAACATATTAAAAAAATTTGAAAAATATATGGTGCACTAGAGGAGGGAGTCCTCTTCAAAAGGGTATAATTTTTTTTTGAAAATGATTAAAAAATAGACAATAGTTTATGTCCAATGAAAACTGTCAAATTATGACAAGTTTGACTCTAAAATGTTATTATGAGAAAAATATAAATCAAAATTTCAATTTTGTTTCCATGCACTAGATATTGAAGTTACCTATTTGGAGGAAAAAAATTAGGGGAAAGTGAATTTTTTTTCTATTTCTTTATTGACGTCAAGTGAACGTCACTTTTTCTTAAAAATTTCAGCATTCCAAAATATGCTTTTAAATTGATAAAAAAAAAATCAATTCTTTTAAAAAAAATCTAAAAAATTATAGGATTAAACTTCATCAATATTTCTACCTTTCATTAGTTTACAGATCATTTCAAAATTCAAAATATAAAGACCAATTTTATGTGGTCTAAGTTTAGGATTTTTTTGTTGTTGGCTAATTCCTTTATAAAGTGTGGCACATGTTTGTTCTTTTACCCAATTATCAATAATGGGTGATGGAAAGAAAAAAGTGTGCCACAAGGTCAAAAGAAAAATTTCAAGGATACAAAAATTGACTCTAGTAAGGGACGTGTGTCTCTTGGAGGAACAATGAGAATACATGTCTTTTAATAGACCAAAGTTTGATGACAACATGACCCAAAGCTAACTCAAAACACACAATGACAAATAGGGACCATGACTACAAAAAATAATTGTATGTACAAAATAACAACAAAAATTACATCCCAAACACTTCCCTTAGGAGAAATAGTGTTTGAGGTGTTAGCCATGAAATGAAAGCTTCATGAAATCTCCACTAAGGTCCCCAAGGAAGAAATTTTATTGACTGAATCCTTTAGTAATTTGATATGGTCCAACCCAAAAGGCATCAAACTTTCCATCTTTTCCCTTGTCTTCTAACCTAGTATTCCACATGAAAATAAGATATCTAATATAAAACTCCCTCATGGAAACCTTAGTATCAAAGAGGTACTTCACCTTATGTTGTCTCAACAAGTTCCTCTCATGGTAAACCCTCTTGGCCTCTCTTCCAATTTGGTCAACTCATGTATCCTTTGGGAGATGGCATACTCTTCTTCCCCTTCAAGCTACTATAGAAAATTATAGATTGGTAAATCAAGGTTTACCTGAAATTTAGCTTCAAGGTATGTGCAGGATCATCATGGAAAAAATAGGCTCTTAAGTTGTGATGAAAATTGAGAAAAAATCTGAGTTAGGCAACTTGACGTAAAAATTTGAATAAGTTATCTATATTATTTTAAAAATATGTAAGAATATAATTTGTAGCAAATTGAATGTAGTTTCTAAACTACTAGGTTTATTTAAAAAGAAAAAAAATCTATTTGATGAAATTTTGAAATTTCAATGCAGTAGTACTTAAATTTTAGGGAAAAATAAGTAGGTGTCTATCTAACCACCTAACCACAATAAAATGATAATATTTTTTATAATATTTTAGATATAAGTAGAGGACTCATGTCCGATGTGATGCATATTTTTTGTAATTTTTCTTAAGTAAATAATTAATTATGATTTTTTTATTATAACTTTTAAAAAATATAAAACTTGTATGTTTGACCACCTTAACTTGGTCAAAACTTCATGAAATTCATTTTTTTTTAATCCTATAATATGTGAAGCATAGAATGTGATGCATATTTTGGGTTCAAAAAATGTGATACCATTTGAAAGCTATAGATGTTTTTCAATTAGCTTATCAATCAAGACTTTAGTCATAATTCAAATAGAAAATGAATAATAATTATTTATTAAATCCAAAGTAAAGCATAATTTATATTGGTGTAAAGCTGAGAATCCCCTTTAAAAACCCTTTTTGTTTCATCAATTTTGGGTAAAAAAAATTCACCAGCCACATACCCTACACATACCCATCATATCGCCACTTTTTGGCCCATCATGATCCTGCATGTACCCTTCAACACCATACACTAATTCAAATGGAGTCTTCCTAATAGCCTTCTTGTAGGTTACCCTATCTACCTAGACAAAAAAATCATCTTATCATCCCATATTTTCTTGTTTGCATCTAAAGGTTTTTTATAGATGTTCATAGTGAATTTATTTCTTGACTCCACTTGTCCATTTATTTAAGGATGATAAGGTGATAAATGTGTTAAAGAGGTCCCATATTTTGAGCATATGTCAACAAAGTTTTTGGATCTAAACCACATTGCATTATTACCAAAAATCCTTCATGGCAATCCAAACTTGATGATAATTTTATTTACAAAAAAATTGATCACCACCTTTGAGGTTGTATTCCTTGTAAGGATTTCTTTCACCCATTTTTTAAAGTAGTCAATAGCCACCAATATCGACTTATATCCATTGTTGGATTTTTTCCAAACCGGATGATAAAATTATTTAGAAAAAAAATGATCACCACCTTTGAGGCTGCATTCCTTGTAAGGATTACTTTCACCCATTTTGTAAAGTAGTCAATAGCCACCAATATCCACTTATATCCATTGTTGGATTTTTTCCAAACTTGATGATAATTTTATTTAGAAAAAAATTGATCACCGCCTTTGAGGTTGCATTCCTTGTAAGGATTGATTTCACCCATTTTGTAAAGTAGTCAATAGCCACCAATATCCACTTATATCCATTGTTGGATTTTTTTTCTATTCCCCTATGAAATCAATACCCCATTGCTAGAATGGAGCCTATTTTAAAATAATAGTAAGGGGGAGTGCATCTAGAAATTTTAACATACTGAAAAACTATTGTAAGCATCACATCCTTTCACAAAATTTTCCACATTCCTAAATAATGTGGGTGGCTATTAACCTATCCTCATAGTATTATGAGTGGTCTTTGAAATATAATATCCACCACATAACTCTTGGGTGATATTCTTCAATAAATTTTACAAATTTCTATCCATATATACACCTTAGGAGCACACCATCTAGGACTATAAACATAATTTTTCCTTCTAAAAGCACATACCTCTGAGTTTCAAGCTTCAAACTCATATTTTTCTTATTAGTCGAATTAGGAGGATAATTCATGCTTTCTTGATAAAATATAATGTCCTTATACTATGGACAATCCTTCAATTGACATGGGACAATAGTTGGGTAAGAGTTTATCTAACTTACTTTAGCAACTTCCAAATTTTCCTTAGTCATTGACTTTGCTAGACCTTGACCTTTGACCAACTTAGTTGTTTGAACATCTATGTCATACACTTGGATCTTTTTGATCCACCTATATCTTTTTCCTAATTTTTCCTATTATACAAAGATATACTTGACAATCGTATATGACACAAAGACTATGATCTTGTCCCCTACAAGGTAGGATCTAAATTTTTTATAGCCTTAACAAAATCATAAACATGCTTCTCCATCATTGATTAGTTCAATTCAACATCTTATAGGGATTCACTGAAGAAATTGGTTGGTTGTTCATACCCTTCAACATTATTTTATAGTAGAACAATGAGAATGGTATAGAAAGATTCAAAGGAAAATAACTGGAAAGGCTTGGAATAATAAGGACTTGCCATCATAGAGGCCTTCTTAAGTAAACCTTTGATTCATATGAAGGAATCAATCAATTACTTATCCAAAATAAAATATTATCCCTTTTTCAACACTTTAGAGATGGTTTTTTCTTCTCGTAAATGTTGGGAAAAATCCTTCGAGAAAAATTTATCTTCCCAAAGAAATATTTGACTACCTTAACTATTTTTGGTTGGGGGACAAGATCAATTACCTTGACACATTCCGGGTCAATCCTTACCCCTTCCTTAGAGAAAATTTTCCCAAGGGGCTTTCCCTCTTCCACATAGAGATTACATTTATTGGGATTCAAAGATATCCTATACTCTAAACATCTTTGGAAGATTAACTCCAAGTGTATGTGGTGATCAATCCAATCTTTGGAGTATGCATTAAAATTGGCTTGGTATACAACCATTATCTCATTTATTAGGACTACTAAGGAAACATCCATGGCCCTTTGGAATGTGGCTCTAGCATTCTTTAACCCAAATGGAATTCAAACATATACAAAGTTCCCCATGGAAATGTATTGAAGGTTGTATTATGTTTCTCAAAATATTTTACCATAACTTGATTGTATCTTGAGAAAATTTCCATCATTGACATCAATTTCAACCTTCTCACCCCCTACAACAAATGTTTTGTATTGGGAAGTGGATAGTTTTCCTTGAGGAACTTAATGTTCAAAATTTTAAAATTGACACATAGCCTAATATCCCCATTATTTTTTTGACTGGTACAAGGTTTGAAACCCATTCCAAATGCAAGATCGGTTCAATAATATCCCCCTATTTCAAATTCATCAATTATTTATACTTTTGGATGGAAATATTAGGGTTGTTAGGGAATTACTTTGATCTAAACTATTTTTTACTAGGCTCTAATGGAATGGTATGCTAGAACAAATCTTCTCTATAAGAATACAATTTCAATTCATTGTAAGACCAAGAAAAAACTTCTTATATTATTTCAATAGTGCTATCATCATTTTCTTCTATTATGGTTTTAACCTTTGGCCAATATAAATCATTTTAAGAGCTAATTCAGTTCCTAAATTTATACCTTCTATATATTTTCACTAACATACTTCTTGCATTATAGAAATCTACATTGTCAAACATCCTTTCCAAAGCAACACGACCTCTAGGAATGGAATTATTTTAAGTTGGATAGTTTTATTTTGAAAGAGATTCTCCTTACTATCTTCATCTTCCTCCACCATGGGTTTCCAATCAGTCTATCAGTTCTCAAAGTGATCAATGTAGTTCAAGAACTCGTATTTGTTTATCACCATTGAAATTTTTTGAATTGTATATGTTGTTATGAATACTAGGCCTAGTAAGAATTTCAACTTCATACCTAAACTTATGAGAGACATGAAAAACATCGAACATTGAAGCTATCATAGCAAGGGAATCATCTATAAAATTATCGTATCTTTTAACACAAAGGATGTTGAATGTATAAAAAATATCAATAGCATCCCAAATAAAATTTTGATACATTCTTAGCCTTATATTTATTTTGTGGAATACATGTCTTTGAATTGAGACACCACAAATTTTGAATCACCATATAATCTAATACATTTTATCCCATATTTTGAGGCCATACTAAAACCAAGAAGCAAAGCTTCATACTCAACCACATTATTGGTGTATTCAAAATTCAATTTGAAAGTGAACTTATAGTATTTTCTCTCAAGGGACACTAATACAATTTTTTCAGCCTTCTCTTGAACATGTACCATAAAAATACATATTTCAAACTATCATGTATCAAATGTTGAAGTGGGTGAATTAGATAAAAAATAATATTATTAAACTCATCATCACAATAGCCTACAAAACAATCAAGATCCATATCAAAATAATAAGATTGATTCTCTGGTTCATTTGGATTATCCACAATAACCATAATTTTATTTTCTCTATGTAATTTGTGTTATTTTCCACACAGTGGTCTAGCAACATAAGAAAATAACATCTAAATATTACCATCATTGAATTTTCCCACTTTGTGGACAACAACATCACCCATTTAATTGGACAACCAACTATGATAATCTCAATTGAAATGCTTTTACCTGGGTATGCAACAAGATGTATTGGAACGTCACATAATATCCTAATCAAATTCACCTCATGAGAATCCATGACATATAATTCCCCATACCTCCAATGACATCTCCTTGTTGGATGCCTTAGAATCTAACATAAATTATGCACCAACCCACCATTTATTAATAGAGAGGTATAAAATGGATCAATTTTTTGTTTGTTACTTGTAGAATAGTACCCAAGTATATCTCAAGGATTTCTTGTATGTTGAATTTATTTTCCCTACCTTTGGGATCCTTGCAACTTCATTTGGCTAATCAAATATAGTAGGGGGAGTGATATACAACAACACCCATTCCCTATACTCAAGGATCCTCGACAACTCCCTAATGGCACTTGAATTTTCAATTGATATATATCTCGAGCCATGTCAACTGGTTGATATTTAGGTATAGGATTAGAATATGGGATTCTCACAATAGTAGTATCAAGGACATGAAAGAAATTTTATCCCTAGTAGTAACCTATTTTGTGTTGACCATTTTTTCAATCTCCTTTTCTACCTTTTTTTATCATTCATTGTTTCCTTTCCTTGCTTTTGTTTCAAAATTTCTCCAATGGCCTTTGGATTTCCTATATTTTTGGTTGAAACATCAACACCTTTTTGCTTTATGACATACTCTTTTTGTAGGGATGCATTTGGAAAATACATCTTTTTCCTTGGTGGTTATTTCCCTATAGATCTATTTGTTGTTCTTTTTTATATTGTAGTCCTTTTGTTTTCCTTTATTTAATTGTGTAGCTAACACATATAGAGAATATACACCCTCAACTTTGTCTTTGAAACCTAATTTCTTATTCCTTAGATGGTAATAACTTTGCACTTGAATGAAAAAAAAATCATTAAGAGCTCTAATGTTTTCATTAGATGGATTTGATCTATTGTACCTCTACATTATTTGTTCCTTGAGTAGCTCAAAATGTTTTCTTGGTATCTTATAATTAACATGATGGTTGTAAAAATAATTTTGAAAAATTCCTCACCCTCATAGTCATCTAAGTGATCCACATTGGTGTCATCATAATACACATGTGTACCTTCGTGCTCTTGGGATCTTTTCTCTTCATCGAGTGTAGCTACGAAAACAAACTTGGATTGATTGTGAGAAAAATAAAATGTGTCACACCAAATGAATCCTGATAAATATTCATGTGATACTTCCTCAAGGGACCAGGGGTGTGTTTCTTTTGGTACTCTTGGTTTGAGTTCCTTGGTACTACTTGTCTTTCATTTCTGGTAGGTCACTGTGACCAATCATAATTATAGGGTTTATTATGCAACCTTTGACCCTACTTAAAATGTGCAGGTTAAAATTAGAAGGCATACCTTTTGCATTCCTTGCAACCTTGTATGAAAGATCCTTCATAGCTTCCATAAAATTCTCTATTTTTTCTTCAACAATGAGAGGCTTGCTAGAAATTGTTGTATTTGATTTTAGGATTTTCATATCAACACTTTTTTGTCTTTCCTAGAAGATTTCAAATTTCTCTCTATGTTGATTTGAACCATTACATATTCTTCCCTCAAGGTTTGAGAGTTCTTATCTCTCAAAATAATCCCAAATTTGAATCAGATTCTCCAAAACATAGAAAATGGAACATATGCTGATTTGGACTTACTTGGGGAGGGATTTTCCTAATTCTTATAATGAATTCAAAAACCAGTTCATTCACCCTTTTTATTATGGTATTTAGCTCATGGATTGAAAATTTTGGGTCCAATATTTCTCCATATTGCAACTTAAACACTCTCATAAACTCATCCCATGAATCTATGTTGCTATCTAGAAGACTCTTGATCTTTGGAGTGTTGATCCATTTCCATTTTTTTATCATATAATATAAAATTATGGGTCTTCCTTGACATAGTCATCACTCCTTAAAGGAGAAAATAATTAGAATAAAAAAAATTTTAATTTTTCAAACCCAATACCAACACTTTCTTCATTGCACTATGGTACTTGGGTGTTCAATTTTATTCTTGATTTAGATAATCCTAGACAATGGTGCCAATTTGTTGGCATAATTTAACTAGATGTCAAACTTATCTATCACAATTCCACCAGAAAAATTTGGAAATAAAATTGTAGAGGTATTTCATATATGTACTAGGCTCACACTTCCCTAGAAATGGTGCCTATTTTTTGGTGATTTGAGCTATATACCTCAAATCACTAAGGTCTAATAATCTCCCAAGTTCTAGGGGTGTCAAGATTAGGAAGATTACCAAAAACCTATCTTTAGGTTGGGTAACTTAGGACCTATTGTTGAGGTGGGAAAGACTTCCTTCACTTATGGATTTGCAAGACCAAGGGATGTTTCCCTAAGGTGGTGGATGATGATTAAAGTACTGGATACCCCTTACAAAAAAATATGTGCATTGCATAGTGTATTCCAATATAGGTGTCACAATGTACTTATATGAACTAGTTTGGACATGCAAGGATGGGCACCTTATTAAGAAGATAATCCACCATATGAGTGTCTAATAATGAATTTTATGAAAACCCCTTATGATGTTATGCACATTCAAACATGGAAGTAGAAAACACAAACTAAGGAAACTGAAAGGTTCTTAAGTTGATGAAATTTTAGTGTGTTGAGGATGGTAGGGAGAGAGAACCAGTAGTAGATTGGTTTCCTAATCCAACTAGGAAACATAGTCTCTAGTTTTAATCAAATATACAAAAAAAAAAAAAGGTAATGCACTAACCAATACATCACATAAGACTAAATCTTCAAAAATGCACTAGTAAGTTGGGTTGTACTCATTCATTCAATAAAATCACATATGGTTGTAAAATTTTTAGTTGATCTACTTATTAATCCATGAATATGTTCATAAAACTCTTGTATTACATTGAAAAGATAACTTGGAAAGGCTTTGCAAGGATTTTACATACATCTAGTTAAAAAAAAAAACAACATACATAGAAAAAGCAATAACATACATAGGAAGACACACAACTAAGATTGACTATAACTTTAATAATTCAATCTTTAGTGTTTACAGGGCGATATTACACATTTATGATAAACCCACATCAATACAATGAAAGATTGTTATACCTAGAAGTTGGAACTATAACAAAAATGGATTCCTCAACAAAACTCTCTTTTGGTGGCTTTGCATTGCTCTCTTCGCTTCAAATGATTATGTCCCTTTTCAAATGTGGTTTCAAAATTAGATATACTCATGACAGTAAGGTGTGTAGAAATTCAAAAGGTCATACCACATTCAAGTAAAACCTAACCATTACCTCCTCCAACACACAACTAACAAGTGTCCTCATAGAATCCAATTTGGTTAACAAGAAATTTCAAAGAACATTCCCATAAATTTTTCAACACAACACATTGATGAATTTGATGAAGGAAATAAGAAAATTTCCTATGAAATATTCTGCAAAACAAGGATGACCCTTTGATAGAAAGAAGATTTGCAATTCATAAATGTAGCATGGGCATTGTTTCCCCCATTTCAAATTCATGGAAAAGAATTAAATATCATTTTTGAGGCCACCAAAAATTAGATTTGGTAGTTGTAGAAGTGGTTGTACTATTGATAGTGATTTTGGGTGGAAAATATACTATTTTGACCAGTTGCAAAAAAAAAGAGGGTCTTCGAGATCTATGTGTAAAATCCCACCTAGGCCTTCAAAACATGCACAAAGAGAAATTGAGGAGATTTCAGGAGTTACAGATGTTGTATAAATTCAAACGGGAGAAGGATTTTGGGAATACGTGAGCCATGAGGACTATGGGATTTTGAGGTATAACTAGATAAGATTTGGATGCATAGGGAAGTTCCACAAAGAAGACACTTAATTGAGATATACAAAGAAATAGGGGTCAAAGGGAATTGTGAGGTTTTGAAGCACAACCAAATAATATTTGGTATATTAATAGTTCCATAGAGTCAATAAAGAGAATAAATTATGGGAAGATGGGGGTGATGAGGAATTGCGGGAAAACAAGGGGGAACAAGATAAATTTTGTTAGAGAAAGGAAGTTTTGTGGGATCAGTAGGGGTCATAATTTCTACAAGTTCAACATGGATTAGTAGCTAATGAAAGAATGAAGTCCAAAGGGACTTAGTGAGGTTTTGAAGGGGATTTGGACATGCCAAAAGTTCCATAGAATCTAGACAAGGTGAAAAATATGCAATCTCATAACTTGAACAATTTAGCTTAACACTTCACCAAACTTGAAAAATAAGCGCTCATTAAAATTATCTACAAGATAATAAGTTTTGTAATTTTAAACTTAGCCAAAATCTAGAATTTTGGTGCAACCTAAAATTAAAGCTCCATGTGACATTTGGCACTCATTTATTGGACCATAGGACCAATAAGCAAGCCACCATAACACTTTTCCATTTGTCACTTTTCAAACACTCGGGATGGTTATGAAAAAATAAGGCTCATTAGGACAATGTAAATATTCATGGATAACATGTTAAATTCCACAAAAAAATATTATTGTGGGGAATTATAGTTGATGGGGAATAAAGGGAATCCAACATAGACCCAAATCACTCCAAAATTTGTGTAGTATCCAAAAGGGGGTGAAAATTGAAAACACCATAACTTGCATAATTTTGATCCAAACCACACCAAACTTGAAATACAAGCACCCATTAGGCTTCACAACAAGGTGAATGAAAAAAATTGGCTGAGAAACAATTGTAAGCCTTGGAAAATTTAGACTTGGGTACTTGAAAAATGACCAAAAGGGTAGAAACTTCAACAATCGCAAGCATGTACCCCAAGAAACAAATCCAAACATAATTTTTTGGATTGGTTATCAATTACGGGTGATAGAAAGCAGAAATAAATCCAAAAATATTAAAACAATGATACACAAAATTTATGGTTTTCAATAGCACCTAATGAATTACATATGTTTATATAACAACTATTATCTTAATACATATATGGGTTATTGTAGTTCTAATAAGGATTATTAAAATATAATATTTGGTTTCCATGTGCTAACCTAGTTATGTTGATGATACATATGTTTAATTATCCCTTTCCTCTTTCATATTACAGCTCTATTACCCAATGAATTAGGTACTAATATTTATTGGTTTGATATCATACATTTAAATTTAATTAATATTTCTATTTTTGTAAACTACATGTTTATATTAGGATTAGCATGATGTTCAAGGTTCATTATTATAAACTAGGGAAATATTTTGAGGGAACCAAAATTGTATAACATTAGGGATCTTGACTATGCATTCCTAGACCCTATCATTGTGTAAGAGATGAAAAATAAAATAGCCTTGGGGGATTTTAACTACTAACATTTAAAGGTACATGTATAGGATGTGATCAACCATATAGGGGTTAATAAAGCTAGTCTTACCTGACCTAGTGACAAAATTTGGGGTAAAGTTTGTAATGGGGTTTAGTTGTTATTTTTGGCTATCTATTTTGTTTGATCTCAATATTTATTAAGGTATACCCATAGAAGCACCATCCTAAGTCTAAGCTAATCTCAAAGTGTAGGAGAGCCAATCTAATCTCAAAATTGACCTCTAACTATCCTAAGTTTTTTGATGATCCTATTTTTCTCTTCTTGATGACAAAACCTTGGCCTTGAAGATGGATAAATGGTCTAAGATTTAGGAGTATTGTTTGAATATTCAACAAAATGACACCATTTACACGGATAATCTTGTTGGAATAAGTTGATGGGATACCAAATCAAAAGGCATTGTTGGGTTGATATTGATTGAAGGACTTCGTTGGTGGATAAACCCATAATTTATTATTATTTTTACTTGGAGGTCTATTTGGCTTCAAGGATTTCCTCATTATAAGAGGCATTGCATTTTTTGACTAGGTGGTGTTCATTAATGTTGTTTGTATTTCAAGAGGTACATCTAACACCTACAATGGGTGGTTTTAAGGTGCATATTTTCTTCTATTTTTTTGAACTTGATCAATTTCATACTTTCTTTCTACCTTGTATGGTGGTGCACAATCAACCATGGCTAGCTAGTATGAACATGAGTTCTATAAGAGTGTTCCTTCAAGTGCATCATATATTTCAGAACCTAGGAATTAACTATTAGATTCCCATGAATTTTCCAATGGTGCATTCACATGCTACTCAGATGGATCTACATATTTTGAAAACCTATGACCTATTTTGTAAGTAGTTTTGTATGCAAGAATAAATAACATTAATGATATTGTGAAACAAAATGAATAATGTGAAAGTTTGATCAAGGAATTACAATCAAAATATTACCTTGTTACAAAAAAACCAAGTTTCTCCATTTTTGAATAGTCCTTTAGATCCTATTTACAAAAAAATTGACCTCTCTTGGGTCAATTATGAGAGGTAAACAATGAATTATTGGATATAAAAATTGATTCTAAGGTTTGATGGGTTTGATAGACATGAGATGTAATGCCCAAGCCGTCGAGAACCCTAGAGGACAAAACCTAAACAATTGAAAATGGGGGAATTTTTTTTTTTTAAAGTGAAATGTTGCATGATTGAAATTGAACATAAACTAAATTACTATCCTACATCCTCTAGGGTGCACGACTGCATTACGTAGTTTCTATCATCAAATTAACTAAACCATAAAGCTTAATAATTTCCAAGTTCTAACATCAATTAAACATTACATCTACACATAACATTAATCAAGTAACGAATTAGTTTCTATTGCTATATTTTGGAAAAATGGAGCACTGCGGCAATCAGAGATTGCAATTTGTGGGAAACGGTAATTATTCAAAAAAATATGCCTGTTTTGTGAAGAATGTAGGTTTTCATGGAGCGCATGGGCTATCAAAGACTAGTTCTTTGCAAGATAATGTTGTTGAATTGGATAGATCAGCTCTTGGAGAACCTGGAAAGCCTTCTTCAAGACCAAAATCTTTTTCTAACTCAAGGGTTAACAGTGCCAAAGGTTTTCTTAGTGTTGTCTTTCAAAATGGTGTTTTGGTTTCTAACTTGCAAGGCCCTAAGTCTATTCATAATAGCAATTGGCATAAAAAAAATTCTCTGAAAGCCCTTATCAAGGGAATGCAGCCCCCATTTCACATTTTTGCCCCTTATGAGAGATTTTTCTGATTCTTCAAGCACCTACTCTTGGTCAGATGTAGTGTTTGGCCATTCTGCCTCTCGGGCTCCCTTCATTCCAAAAGTATTTTCTACTTTTTCGGCAACTTTTCCAAATGCAATTCCTATTGCTCAGCCAAATTTTTTTGGTCCAGTGAGATCTCCTCTCACCTTTCCAAATAATATTGTTGTTTCTAAGAAAGCTCGCTAGGGCCCGGTTGTTAAGCCACATGGATTTGTGCATAGGGTTTCTTACAAATCTTTTCAAGATTTGGGTGTTAAAGATAAGCAATGGGTACTGAAGCAAAATCTTTGAAGGGATCACGTGTTTTTTTACCCAATGCGATGCTTCAGTTGCAGATTGATGATCTCAAAAATGTAGCCCTAATTTGTAAATTTTGGAATTTTACTCCTAATATCAGTTTTTTGAAAGATTGGGTCTTTCAAACATGGCAAGGGGTCTCCCAAGTTTTTTATTTAAATCAGGGGGAAGGTTTCTTTGTAGTAATTTTTACTAAAAAGGATTATAGAAATGCGGTTTTTAGGAAAAAAGCCTGGATTTATGAGGGTAATGGTTTGTATACAACATTATGGACCCCAAATTTTTGTCCATCCCAGGTAAGGGTTAAATTTATTCCTTTTTGGATTCAGTTAGATGGATTACCCCTAGAATTTAGGGAATCTAGTATTATTGAGGTTTTGGGTAATCAGTTGGGGATTTTTTTGAATCAAGATTTGCAGGTTTTTTCAAATCCATTGCTACCTGTAAGGTTTTGTGTCCTTATTGATGTATCTAAAATCCTGCCAATTTTTATAAACATCAAATCTTCCTACAGGCTTTGGAAACAAAAAGTATTTTTTGAGGATCCTAAGAATACATGTCTTTCTTGTCATTGTCCCATTCATCCATCACAAAAATGTGAGGATTTGATGGAATTTAATTGGGATAAATCTTTGAATGATTTATCGATTGTGCCTCTCACACCTTTGGTTAAGGGTATGTTGGAATCATATGAACTGTCCTTTGTTACAAAGGTATTTGATATTTGTTTTAAATGGTGGCAATTTTTCTCTAATCTCAGTATGCAAACAGATTTTTTAACAAGCCCAGATAGGTTTTCTTCTGCTAGCATTGTTTCTTTGGAGAAAGCTCCTGTTATTCAAAGTGTTCACTTTCACAAGTCAGTTCCAATTTTTTCCATTGATTAATTACATTCTAAATAGACATCTTTTCTTATAAAGAGTGGAAATTTAGTTGCTAAGTCTCCTAGATCTAATAGAATATCCTTGATGTTTTCATTTGTTTTGGGGCTGGATAATCTTATGTTGTCTCCTATTCAATGCTTCTTTCAGTCACTTAATCTTTTTTTCCCCCAAATTTTATTAGATAGCTATCAACAACTTAATCAGTGAGCTTTAATGCTTGCAATTGGAACTTCAGATCGTAATGAAAAAAGATTAAATATCTTTGATAGAAAAATTGATATTGGTAATATCGTTTTTCAATCACACCCATCCTTACCTGGTCCTTCAAATTCTTCCTCTCACATGCCTTCTGATATGGAGTTTGAGAAGTTTGTTGATGAAGCTTTAGTATGTGTAGAAGAACAAATGATTGATGATATTGCCTCTGAAGTTTTTGGTGAAGGAAAGGTATCAAATGAGATAGTTTCCTTATCAATATCTCAAACTCCTTTATCTCCTTCCTCAAGAAAAAAGTCACCAGATAAAAGAGGAAGGAAATCTTTATCTTTTAAGGTACAAGAAGAAATTGCAGCAGGTTTGCAGTTAACTTTAGATAGTAAAATGGGAGTAAGTTTGAAACAAAAATGGACAAGGAGAGCTTGTTGCTCTCCTAAGTTGCAATGAAGTTAATTTCCTGGAATGTCAGAGGCTTAAATGCTTCTAACAAAAGATTCCAAATCAAGCAACAATTGGATGCTTGTGGGCCTGATGTTGTTATTCTTCAAGAAACCAAAATTTTTGTTAACTCTTTTCAAGTTATTTCTAAGCAAATTAATAAATGGAAGGCCTCTAATTCTCCATCTCTTGGAGCTTAAGGGGGCTTGATTATAGTGTGGAATACAAAAACAATATGCATGAGTAATTTTGCTTTTGATCATAATTGGCAATTAATGAAGGTCGCTCATTTTGATCTAACCTTTTGGTTGCTTAATATTTATGGGCCTACCAGTACAGTTGGTAAAAAGTGTTGGTTCTCAGTTTTGTTCTGTTTGGTTTGTCCTTGATGACAAAATTCACCTTTGGGTATCTATTGGTATGAAATTCATGTGGTTTTGGCGACAAAGGAAAGGTCTATTAGCATGAGTATTTTTCACCGGGGTGAGGTCTTTCCGAATGAGTCAGGTCTTACCAACTAATACATGAGGTGGTACATCAGCGTAAGTGATCCTTCATCGACATTGTATCTTGGTGAGTTTGAATTGTTACATTGACTGACTAACACATTAAAGATTCACCTCGGCCAGACATGCTACTTTCAGTGTGAAGTCATAGCGATTGTACTTTGTCACACCGACCAGTGGCAGGAAGATACATATTGGTAAGAGATAGGGTTATCGAAGTGAGGTCTTGGTGAGTGACCTTTGGTCTCACTGATATTACACATGGAGTTTCTCAGGAAGCTTTCGGTAGGACTTCTCTTTTGTTTTAGCGATAGAGTGTGATCCCTATTGGTAGGAGTTATACCGTCAGTATAGGGTCATAGCAAGATTGTTAAGTCTCACCGACCAAAGGATGAATGGGAACACATCGACAAGAGTTGCGGCATTGATATAATGTCATAGCAATCCCTATGGGTCTCACCAATGGAATACAAATGGACATTGTTGGCATAGGCATTGAGTTGTCTCGGCAGATAGGAATGATCACATGGGCTTCGAACGGTAAGACATAGGATTATCAATGAAATGTCTCCCCGATAGCAGAATGTCATAGTAACTCATAAGAAATAAAATGGCTTTTGGTGAAACATAATGTGGTGTGCAAGAGGTCTTCCTGACTTCACTGGGTCACGGAAAAAGCAAATGATGAATAGAAATGTAGCTCGCATGAGGTATTAGCGAAACACAAAGAACACGGGGTGACTGATAGCATTATAGTTGCCTTCGACAACATTGAGCAAACTATGTTGGTTCAAAATTCTTTTCATTCCAAGAAAAAGGACTTATGGGTCCTAGAAAGTGGATGTTCTAACCATATGGCTGGCGACAAGGATAAGTTTATAAATCTTGAAGATTATGTAGGTGGATATGTTAAGTTTGGTGATAACTCTGGTATTCAAATTAAAGGTAGAGGTTCACTTCTTCTGAATGAAGACACTCCTATATATAATGTGTACTATGTGGAAGGTCTCAAGCATAATCTTCTAAGTATTAGTCAAATCTGTGATAGTGGTTATCATGTTCTTTTCACTTCACAGGGATGTGAGATTAAGAACAAGCTAGGAAAGGCTATTGCAGCTGGAAAGAGGACAAATGGAAATGTGTACAATCTTCTCAACACATCAAGAAATGAAAATAATCAAGGTATGTCTTTAATGAGCCAAATTGAAGAGAGTTGGTTATGGCATAAAATATTAGGACACATAAACTTTGAAAATCTGGTTAGAATTAGTAAAAATCATAATGTTAGAGGTCTACCAGTTCTTAGCAAGCTAGAAAACTCTGTGTGCAAAGAATGTTTAAGTGGTAAACAAACTAAAATCAGCTTCAAAACAAAAGAACATTCTTCTTCAAAACCATTATAGCTAGTGCATACTGATTTATGTGGACCAACCAAAACAAGGTCTATTGATCGTGAAAGGTACTTTATGTTGTTTGTGGATGATTATACTAGAATGGTTTGGGTCACATTTCTTAAGCACAAATCAAAAGCCTTTGAAAGGTTCAAAATATTTCGTAAAATGGTTGAAAAGGAATCTGATTTCAAACTTAAATGTCTGCAATCTGAAAAAGGAGGTGAGTTCACCTCTCAAGAGTTTATTGATTACTGTGAACAACACGACATTAAAAGACTGTATGTTGCAACAAAAACACCTCAACAAAATGGGGTAGTTGAACGTAAGAATAGAACTGTAAAAGAAATGGCTAGAACCATGCTAGATAAAGCTAAGTTGTCTGATATGTATTGGAAATAAGTTGTTCATACAGCTGTATACATTTTGATTAGAGTGCAACTTAGGGTGAAATCTAAACACACTCCTTATGAACTTTGGTATGGAAAAGATGCTTCTGTCAAATACTTTAAATTTTTTGGATGTAAGTGTTTTATCAAGAAATATGATGATAACCTTGGCAAATTTCAATCAAAGAGTGATGAGGGTATCTTTTTGGGATACTCAACTCACAACAAGGCTTATAAATGCCTTAACAAAAGGCTTAACAAGATAGTTGAAGTTGTGAATGTAAAGTTTGATGAAAGATTGCATTTAGATGCTGACATCTTGCTGAATAATGAGGATGAACGACTTGAACTTGAATCAAATTTAAAAGAAATTGAAGCATCAAAGTCTTTTGATGAATCAACAAGCCCTAAAAATGAAAAAGAAAATCCTGAAAAAGGTGCATCAAAAGTTCCTTCGAAAACTCTAGCTATATATCACCCCAAATATCAGATTATTGGGGATAAAAATGAAGGAGTTCAAACTAGAAGAAATGCTGCAAAATATGATGAAAAGGCACAAATAGCTTTCTATCTAGTTACTCAGTTTGAGCCTAAATTTTTTAATGAAGCTCTCACAGATTCATGTTGGGTTAATGTTATGTAGGAAGAAATTGATCAGATTGAGAAAAATCAGACTTGGGAGGTAGTCCCAAGACCATATGACAAGAATGTCATTGGAGGAAAATGGATATACAAAAATAAGTTTGATGAAAATGGAAATGTTATTCACAACAAAGTAAGATTTGTCTACAAAGGCTATACTCAACAAGAAGGTATTGATTTTGGTGAAACCTTTGCACCTGTTGCTAGACTAAAATCTATCAGAATATTCTTGGCTTATTCTGTTTATAAAGACTTTACTGTTTATCAAATGGATGTCAAAACTGCCTTTTTAAATGGCTACTTAGATGAAGAGCTCTATGTTGAACAGCTTGAAGGATTCATTTGTAAAGATAAGCCTAACCATGTTTACTCGTTGAAAAAGGCCCTCTATGGCTTAAAACAAGCACCTAGAGCTTGGTACTCTAGGCTAGACAGTCATTTGATTTCTAATGGCTTTGTTAGAGGAGGTGTAGATAGTAATCTGTATGTTAAAACTAAAGGTTTTGATATTTTGGTTGTTGAAATTTATGTTGATGACACTATCTTTGGCTACAGTAATGCTACTTTGAGTAAAAAATTCTCTCAGCTAATGGAGTCTGAATTTGAAATGTCATTATTGGGAGAGTTAAATTTCTTCTTGGGTCTTCAAATCTCTCAATGTGAAAATGGAATATTTCTTTCTCAAACCAAGTATGCTAGAGAGATGCTTAAGAAATTTTAGATGGATGAATGCCATCTAGTTAGCACTCCAATGATTACTAGATGCAAACTTACTAAGGTTGATGATTCTCCTGATATAAATCAAACTGAATATAGATCAATGATTTGCAGTCTATTATATTTAACTACTTCGAGACCTGACATCATGTAGGCAGTTTGCACTATTGTACGGTTTCATATATCACCTAAAGAATCTCATGTCACTACTGTTAAAAGGATCTTTAAATACATTCAGGGCACTCTTGATTATGGTCTTTGGTATCCTAGAAGCAATGATTTCTCTTTGATTTCTTATACTGATGTTGACTGGGCTAGTTGTTTGGATGATAGGAAAAGCACCAGTGGTGCTGCATTCTTTCTTGGTGATTGTTTAGTGGCATGACACAGGAAGAAACAAGTATATGTTTCTCTTTCTACTGTTGAAGCAGAATACATTGCTACCACTTCATGTTGTACTCAAGTTCTTTGGATAAGTCAAACTCTTTCCGATATGGGTATTGAAGTTTCTAAACCTATTTCCATTCTATGTAATAACACTAGTGCGATAAATATATTAAAAAATCCTATTATGCACTCTCACACTAAACATATTGCTATCAAGTTTCATTTTCTGCAAGAAAAAGTACGGGCTAATGGAGTATGTTTACATTTTTTTGGATCACAAGATCAGGTGGCTGATATTTTTACTAAGCCCTTAGGAAAAGAGTTATTTGAAAGGCTGAGACTTCAATTGGGAGTTATCTCTCAATCGTTACTTCTCTAATTCACCAAGCTTCAGCTTAGGGGGAGAATGTATTTTGATTCACTTACAACTCTCCTACAATCTTGGTTGTTGCAATGTTACTCTTTTTGCAATTGTTTCTCGTGGTATTTGGTTGGCTTCTTAGTTGTGTTTCCTAGAATTGTACATTCTTCTCTTCTATCCTTTGTCATTGAGGCAAAAAAGGGGAGAATCATTTGTGTTTTGCCATCAAGGACAAACGTGGAGTTTGTTGGTTCTTAGTTGTGTTGTGTTTGGTTTGTCTTTGACGACAAAATTCACCTTTGGGTATCTATCGACATGACATTCACGTGGTTTTGGCGACAAAGGAAAGGTCTATTGGCATGAGTATTTTTCATCGGGGTGAGGTCTTTCCGAATGAGTTGGACCTTACTGACTAATACATGAGGTGGTACATCGGTGTAAGTGATCCTTCATCGGCATTGTGTCTTGGTGAGTTTGAATTGTTACATCGATCGATTGGCACATTAAAGACTCACTTCAGCCAGACATGCTGCTTTCAGTGTGAAGTCATAGTGATTGTACTTTGTCACACCGATCGGTGGCGGGAAGATACATATCGGTAAGAGATAGGGTAATCAAAGTGAGGTCTTGGTGAGTGACCTTCGGTCTTGCTGATATTACACATCGAGTTTGATAGGCAGCTTTCGGCAGGACTTCTCTTTTTTTTTGGCGATAGAGGGTGATCCCTATCGGCAAGAGTTATACCATCGGTATAGGGTCACAACAAGATTGTTAAGTCTCACCAACCGGAGGATGAATGGGAACACATCGGCAAGAGTTGCGGCATCGATATAATGTCATAACGATCCCTATGGGTCTCACCAATGGAATACAAATGGACCTTGTCGGCATAGGCATTGAGTTGTCTTGGCAAATAGGAATGATCATGTGGGCTTTCGGTAATACACAGGATTATCTATGAAATGTCTCCCCGATAGTAGAATGTCACAGCGACTCATAAGAAATAAAAGGGCTTTCAGTGAAACATAATGTGGTCTACAAGAGGTCTTCCTGACTTCACTGGGTCACAACGGAAGCAAATGATGAATGGAAACGTAGCTCACATGAGGTCTTAGCAAAACGCAAAGAACACAGGGCGAATGATAGTGTTATAGTTACCTTCGGCATAACATTACATCGATGGACAAATGGATACTTCTTGGAGATATGTTGGACTTCGATAGGATTATAGGGTTGTCTCAACGAATGATTAACGAAGACTCAAACACTGTGCCTGACATGGGAATTTCTAAATATCGTTGTAGGCCGACATCATTGGTTTGCATCGAATCTCTGGTATTTGTGCATTTCATGCTGCACATACTGGTTTATATTCACCATTTCTTTGGAACTACACTCTAAATCTCAGTTACTAATGTGGCAAATGATGCCCTGATAATGTTTTGTTATTCATGCATTAGAGGTTATGATTTATAGTGGTGGGCAATTGTGCTTTTTAAGCAATGAAATTATCTCATACATTTCAAATTTGTTGAAGACAACTCTTGTATTGGCAAATTAATTTCACTTTGACTAATAACCTTGCTGGGTACAAGATGAAGATTTCTATTGTAAAAGGCTTTGTTAACTTCAGTCTGAATCTTTTCAGTTTGTTTGTTCAGCTGTTACTCCTAAAGACTATTACTTATCTGGCATCTTTACTAGATGATCCTTTTGATCACAAAATTTGTTGAAGTCTTGATACCTAAAAGGATGTATAAATAGAAGCAGAAAAGTCTTTTCTATGCTACTATTGTAATTCTAAGATTATCATTCTTTGGACATATGAAAATGGATAAACTCTGCAATAATAATTTGAAAAACAAAGATGCAAAGATATATTGTAAAATTATTTTCTATGTAATATTTTAAGGATTCAATTTTTGAATTCTTAGGGTATTAGGTAGATGAGAAAAATAGAGAGTTATGAGCTTAACTGAAAATAGAGAGATCCTCTAAGATATTTTTATTGTTCAAAAATATAATTTGAGGGGTTGGTACTCCTTGAGATAGATAGTTGTAAACGAGGGGTTGGTGCTCCTTGAGTGGGTGCTCAAAAATCAGCCTATAAGGCATTGTGAAGAGTAGTTCAAAAGATTAAGCCTGGAAGGCATTTTGGGATTGGTTTTTATACCCCAGGAGGGTTTTCCACTCAGAAAAATCTTGTGTCTCTTTGTTCTTCTAAGTTGTCACTGCTTTACTGTGTTGTTATTTTAGTTCACTATTTGGTTATCACTTTTCTCAATTCTTTTTATGAATGATTACATTCAACTCATCAATGCATTAATTAGAGTATATTGAGATCAAATCTGAGCTATGTTCTGTGAATTTTTTGAAAATTGTTCAAATCTATTAAGACACTGATTCGCGCTCCCCCCTCAGTGTCATTTTAACTCCAAGAATTGGTATTAGAGCATAGGGTCATCTAATAGGTTTAATCACCTTGGATTGATCTTGGTATTAGAGTTTGTTTTAAATGGCACATTCTCAAGACGGTGCCTCTGCAACCAAAGCTCTGTTATTCGATGGAACGGATTATGTGTTTTGGAAAATCAGAATGGAAGCTTTTCTTATTTCTTTTGATGTTGATTTTTGGAGCATTGTTATAAATGATTACAATGTACCAGCCTCTATTCCCACTGATCCTGCTCAAAAAAAGAGGTATGAAACAAATTCCAGAGCTAAGCATGCCATCTTGTGTGGGTTAACTAAAGATGTGTTCATTAAAGTTATGCATTGCAAATCTTCTCATGAAATCTAGGAAAAACTTGAAACTATATATCAAGGGAATGAGAAAGTCAAACTGTCAAAAATAATTACACTCAAACATCAGTTTGAGGAGATGAAAATGAAGGATGATGAAAAAGTGGCTAAATATTTCCTAAGAGTTGATGAAGTTATCAATGCAATGAAAGGTCTAGGTCAAGAGGTTAATGAATTTGATGTGGTCACAAAAGTTGTTAGAACCTTAGCATCCAAATTTGAATCTAAGATTTCAGCCCTAGAAGAAAAGAAACACTTTGATAAGCTTACCTTAGACTACCTACAAGGAATACTTATTGCCTATGAAATGAGAACTAGCAAAAACAATTCAACAGGAAAAGAAACTACCTTTAACACTGAAAAGAAAGAAAAATTCGAAGTCAGTGAATTAGATTTGTCTGATTCTAAATAATCCCATTTTGTTAGAAGATTTAAAAAGGGATCAGGAAAATATAATGGAAAACTTGCCTTTAAATGTTTTAACTATGGCAAAATAGGTCACTTTGCTGCAAAGTGTCCCTATGATGATCAAATATGTGACAACGAGACAACTGAAAGACAACCTAAGAAGAAGGCCTTCAAACCTAAATGAAACTTCAATTTCAAAAAGAAGAAAAGTCTGTTTAGTAAGGATGAATCTGATATTGAGTCTGAAGATTCATCAGTTGAAGAAGATGAAACTTTTTTCATGACTAAAATTGCTTAGCAAAATGATTCAAACACCATTGGCATTGAAGAGGGTTAAGTAGGTCTTGAAAGTGAGCTGAAATGTGCTTTACAAGAAGTTAGAAAACTCAAAAAACAAGTTCTTGCTTAAGAACATAAACCAAATCAAGAAATGGTCTCTCTGAAAACTCAGCTTGAAGAAGTGAAAAGACTTGAAGACTGTCTTCGATAGACTATAAGCTGCAAAGATCAAGAAATTCAAAAACTAGAACAAGAAGTAGTCTGTCTTAGGAAGGAAATTGAAAAATATGAAATCACTCTAAAATTGAATGAGATGCTCAGCAAGCAAAAGATGTATAAAGATAAAACTGGTGTTGGTTTTGAAAAGGGTGAATGCTCAATTGACAATGCAAAAAAACACCCCTCTTTTGAAGTCAAAGGTTCAAGTTCAAATTACTCAGAATTTGATAAGGATCATGTTCAGTCTTTAAGAGGTAATAGATCTTCATACAGAGTCAATCCTTTCTTATATGGTTATTGTTTTTTCTGCAACAAATTTGACCATAAGGTGAGCACTTGTAGGCTTATGAATCCTAGAATACCCAGGTTTGGTCTTAGGAAACACTACGATTTTGTTAGACAAATCAGATGTTTTAAATGTAATGCTTTGGGACATTCTGTCAAACAGTGCAGAACTGATCTGGAATCTAAATAGCAAAAAATTAAAAAGGTTTGGAAACCTAAGACTGTCAACAACACTGAGCAAACTATGTTGGTTCAAACTGCTTTTCATTTCAAGAAAAAGGACTTATGGTTCCTAGAAAGTAGATGTTCTAACCATATGACTGGCGACAAGGATAAGTTTATAAATCTTGAAGATTATGTAGGTGGATATGTTAAGTTTGGTGATAACTCTGGTATTCAAATTAAAGGTAGAGGTTCACTTCTTCTGAATGAAGACACTCCTATCTATAATGGTGTACTATGTGGAAGGTCTCAAGCACAATCTTATAAGTGTTAGTCAAATCTGTGATAGTGGTTATCATGTTCTTTTCACTTCACAGGGATGTGAGATTAAGAACAAGCTAGGAAAGGCTATTGCAGTTGGAAAGAGGACAAAAGGAAATATGTACAATCTTCTCGACACATCAAGCAATGACAATAATCAAGGTATGTGTTTAATGGGCCAAATTGAAGAGAGCTGGTTATGGCATAAAAGATTAGGACACATAAACTTTGAAAATCTGGTTAGAATTAGTAAAAATGAGAATGCTAGAGGTCTACCAGTTCTTAGCAAGCTAGAAAAATCTGTGTGCAAAGAATGTTTAAGTGGTAAACAAACTAAAATCAGCTTCAAAACAAAAGAACATTCTTCTTCAAAACCATTACAGCTAGTGCATACTGATTTATGTGGACCAACCAGAACAAGGTCTATTAATTGTGAAAGGTACTTTATGCTGTTTGTGGATGATTATACTAGAATGGTTTGGGTCATATTTCTTAAGCACAAATCAGAAGCCTCTGAAAGGTTCAAACTCTTTCATAAAATGGTTGAAAAGAAATCTGATTTCAAACTTAAATGTGTGCAATTTGACAAAGGAGGTGAGTTCACCTCTCAAGAGTTTATTGATTACTGTGAACAACATAGCATTAAAAGACAGTATGCTGCAATAAAAAAACCTCAACAAAATGGGGTAGTTTAACGTAAGAATAGAACTGTAAAAGAAATGGCTAGAACCATGCTAGATGAAGCGAAGTTGTCTGATATGTATTGGAAAGAAGCTGTTCATACAGCTGCATACATTTTGAATAGAGTGCAGCTTAGGGTGAAATCTAAACACACTCCTTATGAACTTTGGTATGGAAAAAATGCTTCTGTCAAATACTTTAAAATTTTTGGAAGTAAGTGTTTTATCAAGAAATATGATGATAACCTTGGTAGCTTTCAATGAAAGAGTGATGAGGGTATCTTTTTGGGATACTCAACTCACAACAAAGCTTATAAATGCCTTAACAAAAGGATTAACAAGATAGTTGAAGTTGTGAATGTAAAGTTTGATGAAAGATTACATTTAGATGCTGACATCTTGCTAGATAATGAGGAAGAATGACTTGAACTTGAATCAAATTCAAAAGAAACTGAAACATCAAAGTCTTTTGCTGAATTAGCAAGCCCTAAAAATGAAAAAGCAAGTCCTGAAAAAGGTGCATCAAAAGCTCCTTCGAAAACTCTAGCTATTTATCACCCCAAAGATTAGATTATTGGCAATGTTATTCACAACAAATCAAGATTTGTCTGCAAAGGCTATACTCAACAAGAAGGTATTGATTTTGGTGAAACCTTTGCACCTGTTGCTAGACTAGAATCTATCAGAATATTCTTGGCTTATTATGTTTACAAAAACTTTACTATTTATCAAATGGATGTCAAAACTTCCTTTTTAAATGGCTACTTAGATGAAGAGGTCTATGTTGAACAGCCTGAAGGATTCATTTGCAAAGATAAGCCTAACCATGTTTACAAGTTGAAAAAGGCCCTGCATGGCTAAAACGAGCATCTAGAGCTTACTACTCAAGGTTGGACAGTCATTTGATTTCTAATGGATTTGTTAGAGGAGGTGTAGATAATAATCTGTATGTTAAAACTAAAGGTTCTGATATTTTGGTTGCTGAAATTTACGTTGATGACACTATCTTTGGCTACAATAATGCTACTTTGATTAAAAACTTCTCTGAGCTAATGGAATCTAAATTTGAAATGTCATTATTGGGAGAGTTAAATTTCTTCTTGGGTCTTCAAATCTCTCAATGTGAAAATGGAATATTTCTTTCTCAAACCAAGTATGCTAGAGAGATGCTTAAGAAATTTTAGATTAATGAATGCCATCCAGTTAGCACTCCAATGATTACTAGATGCAAACTTACTAAGGTTGATGATTCTCCTGATACAAATCAAACTGAATATAGATCAATGATTTGCAGTCTATTATATTTAACTACTTCGAGACCTGACATCATGTAGGCAGTTTGCACTATTGTACGGTTTCATATATCACCTAAAGAATCTCATGTCACTACTGTTAAAAGGATCTTTAAATACATTCAGGGCACTCTTGATTATGGTCTTTGGTATCCTAGAAGCAATGATTTCTCTTTGATTTCTTATACTGATGTTGACTGGGCTAGTTGTTTGGATGATAGGAAAAGCACCAGTGGTGCTGCATTCTTTCTTGGTGATCGTTTAGTGGCATGACATAGCAAGAAACAAGTATATGTTTCTCTTTCTACTGTTGAAGCAGAATACATTGCTGCCACTTCATGATATACTCAAGTTCTTTGGATAAGTCAAACTCTTTCTGATATGGGTATTGAAGTTTCTAAACCTATTTCCATTCTATGCAATAACACTAGTGCGATAAATATATGAAAAAATCCTATTATGCACTCTCACACTAAACATATTGCTATCAAGTTTCATTTTCTGCAAGAAAAAGTACGGGCTAATGGAGTATGTTTACATTTTTTTGGATCACAAGATTAGGTGGCTGATATTTTTACTAAGCCCTTAGGAAAAGAGTTATTTGAAAGGTTGAGACTTCAATTGGGAGTTATCTCTCAATCGTTACTTCTCTAATTCACCAAGCTTTAGCTTAGGGGGAGAATGTTATATATTTTGATTCACTTACAACTCTCCTACAATCTTGGTTGTTGCACTATTACTCTTTTTGTAGTTGTTTCTCATGGTATTTGGTTGGCTTCTCAACTATGTTTCCTACCATTGCACATTCTTCTCTTCTATCCTTTGTCATTGAGGAAAAAATGGGGAGAGTCATTTGTGTTTTTCCAGCAAGGACAAAGGGAAAGTTTGTTGGTTCTCAGTTGTGTTTTTTCTGGTTTGTCCTTGATGACAAAATTCACCTTTGGGTATCTATCGGCATGACATGCACATGGTTTTGGCGACAAAGGAAAGGTCTATCATCATGAGTATTTTTCTCTGGGGTGAGGTCTTTCCGAATAAGTCGGGTCTTTCCGAATAAGTCGGGTCTTACCGACTAATACATGAGGTGGTACATCGGCGTAAGTGATCCTTCATCGGCATTGTTTCTTGGGAAGTTTGAATTGTTACATCGACCGACTGGCACATTAAAGATTCACTTCAGCCAGACATGTTGCATTCGGTGTGAAGTCATAGCAATTGTAGTTTGTCACACCGACCGTTGGCAAGAAGATACATATCAGTAAGAGATAGGGTTATCGAAGTGAGGTCTTGGTGAGTGACCTTTGGTCTCGCCGATATTACATAGGGAGTTTCACAGGAAGGTTTCAACAAGACTTCTCTTTTGTTTCGGTGACAGAGGGTGATCCCTATTGGCAAGAGTTATACCATCCATATAGAGTCACAGCGAGATTGTTAAGTCTCACCGACTGAAGGTTAAATGGGAACACATCAGCAAGAGTTGCGGCATCAATATAATGTCATAGCGATCCCTGTGGGTCTCACTAATGGAATATAAATGGACCTTGTCAACAAGGAATTGAGTTGGCTCCGCGAATAGGAATGATCATATGGGCTTTTGATAATACACATGATTATGTATGAAATGTCTCCCCAACAGCAGAATGTCACAACGACTCATAAGAAATAAAAGGGGTTTTGGTGAAACATAATGTGGTCTGCAAGAGGTCTTCCCAGCTTCACTGGGTCACGGCGAAAGCAAATGATGAATGGAAACACAGATTTCATGAGGTCTTAGCGAAACACAAAGAACACGGGGGACTAACAACATTATAGTTGCCTTCAGCATAACATTACATCGATGGACAAATGGATACTTCTTGGCAAACCATTGGACTTTGATAGGATTATAGGGTTGTCTCAGTGAATGATTAATGAAAACTCAAACATTGTGGCCGACATGGGAATTTCTAAATATTGTTGCAGGCTAACATCATTGGTTGGCATTGAATCTCTAGTATTTATGCATTTCTTGCTGCACATACTGGTTTATATTCACCATTTCTTTAGAACTGCTCTCTGCTTCTCAGTTACTAATGTGGTAAATGATGCCCTTATAGAGTTTTGTTATTCATGCATTAGAGGTTATGATTTACAGTGTTGGGCAGTCATGCTTTTTAAGTAGTGAAATGATCTCATACGTTTCAGATTTGTTGAGGATGGCTCTTAGCTGGGTGAAACGGCTCTTGTATTGGAAAATGAATTTCACGTTGACTAATAATCTTGTTGGGTACAAGATGAAGATTTCTATTGTAAAATCTTTGTTAACTTTAGTTTCAATCTTTTCAGTTTGGTTGTTCAATTGTTACTCCTAAAGACTGTTACTTATCTGGCATCTTTACTTGATGCTCCTTTTGATCACGAAATTCATTGAAGTCCTGATACCTAAAAAGATGTATAAATAGAAGCAAACAACTCTTTTCTATGCTGCTGTTGTAATTCTGAGATTATCATTCTTTGGACATATGAAAATGGATAAAATCTGCAATTATAATCTAAAAAAAAAGATGCAAAGATATATTGTAAAATTCTTTTCTATGTAATATTTTAAGGATTCAATTTTTGAATTCTTAGGGTATTAGGTAGACAAGAAAAACAAAGAGTTATGAGCTTACTTAAAACAAAGAGATCCTCTAAGATATTTTTATTGTTCAGAAATATAATTTGAGGGGTTGGTACTCCTTGAGATAGATATCTCTAAATGAGGGGTTTGTGCTCCTTGAGTGGGTGCTCAAAAATCAGCCTATAAGGCATTGTGAAGAGTAGTTTAAAAGATTAAGCTTGTAAGGCATTTCGGGAGTGGTTTTTATACCCCAAGAGGGTTTTCCACTCAGAAAAATCTTGTGTCTCTTTGTTCTTCTGAGTTCTCACTACTTTACTGTGTTGTTATTTTAGTTCACTATTTGGTTATCACTTTTCTCACATTTGTTTATGAATGATTACATTCAACTCATCAATGCATTAATCAGAGTATATTGAGATCAAATCTGAGCTATGTTTTGTGAATTTTTTGAAAATTGTTCAAATCTATTAAGACACTAATTCACGCCCCCCCCCCTCAGTGTCATTTTAACTCCAACAATTGGTATCAGAGCGTAGGGTCCTCTGATAGGTTTAATCACCTTGGATTGATCTTGGTCTTGGAGTTTGTTTTAAATGGCACATTCTCAAGATGGTACCTCTATAACCAGAGCTCCATTATTTGATGGAATGGATTATGTGTTTTAGAAAATTAGAATGGAAGGTTTTCTTATTTATTTTGATGTTGATGTTTGGAGCATTGTTATAAATGATTACAATGTACCAGCCTCTATTCCCACTGATCCTGCTGAAAAAAAGAGGTATGAAAAAAATGCTAGAGCTAAGCATGCCATCTTGTGTGAGTTAACTAAAGATGTGTTCATTAAAGTCATGCATTGCAAATCTGCTCATGAAATCTGGGAAAAACTTGAAACTATATATCAAGGGAATGAGAAAGTCAAACTGCCAAAAATCATTACACTCAAACATCAGTTTGAGTAGATGAAAATGAAGGATGATGAAAAAGTGGATGAATATTTCCTAAGAGTTGATGAAGTTATCAATGCAATGAAAGGTCTAGGTCAAGAGGTTAATGAATTTGATGTGGTCAGAAAGGTTGTTAGAACCTTACCATCCAAATTTGAATCCAAGATTTCAGCCCTAGAAGAAAAGAAACACTTTGATAAGCTTACCTTAGACTACCTGGAAGGAATACTTACTGCCTATGAAATAAGAACTAGCAAAAACAATTCAACAAGAAAAGAAACTGCCTTTAACACTGAAAAGAAAGAAAAATTCGAAGTCAGTGAATCAGAGTTGTCTGATTCTAAAGAATCCCATTTTGTTAGAATTCATAACTCTTTTAAGGATTCAATTTTTGAATTCTTAGGGTATTAGGTAGATGAGAAAAACAAAGAGTTATGAGCTTAACTAAAAATAGAGAGATCCTTTAAGATATTTTTATTGTTCAGAAATATAATTTGAGGGGTTGGTACTCCTTGAGATAGATATCTCTAAATGAGGGGTTGGTGCTCCTTGAGTGGGTGCTCAAAAATCAGCCTATAAGGCATTATGAACAGTAGTTCAAAATATTAAGCTTGGAAGGCATTTCGAGAGTGATTTTTATACCCCAGGAGGGTTTTCCACTCGGCAAAATCTTGTGTCTCTTTGTTCTTATGAGTTCTCACTACTTTACTATGTTGTTGTTATTTCAATGTAGTATTTGGTTATCACTTTTCTCAATTCTCTTTATGAATGATTACATTCAACTCATGAATGCATTAATCAAAGTATATTGAGATCAAATCTGAGCTATGTTTTGTGAATTTTTTTAAAATTGTTGAAATCTGTTAAGACACTAATTCACCCCCCTCCCCCCCTCCTCAGTGTCATTTTAACTCCAACAAAAAGTTATTGTGGGAAACTTTGAAACTGAAGATTGATGGGGTGGGGCTAGAAAAAATTATTCTTGCAGGATATTTTAATGCAATTAGTAATTTTTTAGAAAAGAAAGGTGGAATTTGTCCTCCCGAGAAAGATATGAAGGATTTTGTTGCTTTTATTTAGAATAATGCTTTAGTGGATGTCATTCCACAAAATGGGGGACTTACTTGGACTAATAGAAGGCAATATTTTCTTCAAATTGCTAAAAGGTTGGATAGGTTTTTAATTTCTCCAAATTGGGTGTTAAGCAATTTTGCTTTAGCATCAAAAATTTTACCCTTTGTTGCTTCAAATCATTTTTCCATTTCTTTAAATTTGGCAACAAAAAAGTTAAAGCCAAATTTTCAATCTTCTTTTAAATTTGAAGCAATGTGATTTAGGCATCCTGATTTTGGGTCTTTGTTAAAAAAATGGTGGTCCAATGCTCCTTTTTGTGAGGGTTCTACGATGTATCAGTTAAGCAAAAAGTTGGATTATGTTAAAAATCAGCTAAAAATGTGGAATCAACATGTTTTCAAAAATGTTTTTGAGTAGAAAGATTTGGTTTACAAAAAGTTATCAAAGGTAAATGAAAAAATAATTATTAATGGTCTTAATAGTGCATTGTTTGAGGAGCAAAGTAAGTTACAAGAGGAATGGAAAGAATTATTGTTGAGAGAGGAGGTGTATTGGAGACAAAAGTCAAGAGAGTTATGGTTGAAAGATGGAGATAAGAACACAAAGTTTTTTCACATTTCAGCCCAAATTAAAAAAGAAAAATGCTCAATCTATTGCATTCATGATAGTTTGTCTGGAGCTTTGCTTACTAATGAGGAAGCCATCAAGAATGAAGGAGTTAATTTTTTTTCTTTGTTACTAACTGCAAATTTCAATGATCATGTTAATTCAATAAGGGAGAGAGAAGAGATTCTTTAGAGTATTCCACAGTTGGTATCTTTGGAAGAAAATGCAAGATTGATGTCTCCTTTTTCCCTAAATGAATTAAAAGAGGCCATATTTTTTATGGCACCTCATAAAGCACCAGGTCCTAATGGCTTTACAACCATTTTTTATCAAAAGTGTTGGGATTTCATTGGAACAGACATTTTAAATGCTTTGGAGGAATCAAGGAAATTAGGTGGTATGTTAAAAAAATTCAATGTGACTAATATAGCATTTGTCCCAAAAAAAACCTCTCCAATTACTTTTTTCGATTTTTGACCTATTTCTTTGTGTAATACAATATATAAAATCTTTACAAAGGAAATTAATCTCTGTCGTTTTCCACTTGTGTCTTCTATCATTTCTAAGGAACAAGGTGGGTTTGTCCCTGGTAGATAAACACCAGAAGGTGCAATTGTTGCTCATGAAACATTGCATTATATTGTTGCAAATAAAATTTCATCCATGGTTATTAAACTAGATATGCAGAAGGCTTATGATAGAGTCGATTGGTCATTTTTAAAAAAGGTTCTTTTGAAATTTGGTTTTTCGCAGAAGTGGTGTAAGTGGGTAATGGCATGTTTGTCAGGAGCTAAGTTTTTTTATCTTACTTAATTGGTTTGCAGTTGGGTTTTTTGGATCTTCACAAGGATTTCGTCAAGGCGATCCTCTTTCCCCTTTTTATTTATAATCTTAGCTGAAGCCTTGAGTAGATCTTTTCATATAGCTCATGAGCAAGGGCTTGTTCATGGTGTTTCTATGCCAAACACTAATTTATCGATAACTCATTCTCTTTTTGTTGATGATGCTTTTATTTTCGGAAAAGAAATAATGGTTGAAGCTTTGCATATTAAGTATTTATTAGATAAGTATACAAGAGCTTCAAGGAAAAAAGTAAATGAAGAAAAATCCAAATATTTGTTTTCAATACATCAGTTGTCATTGAGAACAGATTAGTAAGTTTGTTTGGATATCAACAAGCTCTTTTACCTTGTAAATATCTTGGGATTCCTTTATTTACAGGACAAAATAAAACTTCTTATTGGCATAAAATCATTCTAACTATCCAATCTAGAATTTTGCTATGGAAAAGAAGATGGTTATCTCTAGCAGGTAGAATTTTATTGGTAAAATATGTGATTTCATCAATACCTAATTACTCTATGTCAGTTTTAAAAGCTCCTAAATCTATCTTATTTTAAATTCAAAAACTTATTAGAAAGTTTTTGCGGTCTCATAATTTAGATAGTAAAAAAAAAAATCCAATGATATTGTTGGAAACTATGTGTTTAGACAAGGTGAAAGGAGGTGTAGGTTTGCAAAATTTATCACATAGAAATTAAGCATTAGGTGCTAAAATGGTTTGGTGAATGTATGCAAAACCATCTACAAAATGGTGTTATCTCATGCAGAGTAAATATTAGGATAATCATTGTCCATCTAGAATTTTAACTGAAGCAAATCCGCCCTTGGGGTCTGCAATGTAGAATTTTTTAGTTTCATGCAAAAAGGTTATTTTACCAAATTTAACTTGGGAAGTTAATGATGGTTATCAAGCCTTATTTTGGCATGATTCATGGAATGGATATCAAAATTTAGCTATAGACTTTAAGTTTTAAAATTTTGCTTTAACAATGTCCCAAATTTGGGGAACAAAAGTAAAAGACTATGTCCAACAAGTAAATGTTTTTGTTAGAAACCAAGATCTAATTGCAAACTAGAAAATACCTTCCACAGAAGAGAAAAATGAAAAAGTAGAGATTTGCATAAAACATGCAATTTGATATATTCGAAAAGACTAATAATTACAAGAGATAATTTGCTTTCTAAAAGCAAAGATACCTAAACCTAATCTTATCTTGAGCAACAAGATATCTTGATAAGATAAAGATGAAAACCTATAACTTAGGAATTAAATAATTACCTAAGTAAACTTATGCAAGCGTAATTAAATATTAATTACACTAACACCTCCCCATAAGTGCAACTTAGGGAGAAGTAGATTATTATGCAAATATGAGTCTCGACAACTAGGCCTAATCAGGTACTCATGTACAAATGCAAAGAGAGAGAAAACCCCCCTCAGTGAGATGAACTGCTGTGAAGAAACACTGGAAGAACTATGATGAAGCAACACTGGAACCCCAAATCTGACAAGCAAGGAAAGATAGTTCTATTTGCAAGATACCAATCGGAATCACAATTGTAACAACAGACCCAATGCCAAGGAACTCTGAAATCTGTAAGCAACAGTAGATGAATGGACCCATAATGATGACAAATCTGAAAGTTGTGTCTCACGAAGCCAATGCCAAACTGAAACTAAAACTGCCCATAGGACGAGTACCATCAAGATTCTGGAACATTAACCATAAAACCATGGCCTTCAAATGAGAAAGATTTAAACCAATACGGATCAAGAACTATAAAATCCCAATGTGAAGTGTGAACTGAAGCAAACCAACAATGTGTCCAGCTAAGCAAGAAAGAACTAGAAGGAGACAACAAGAAACCAGACAAACTCATGCGAGTTGTCACTAAAATGAAAGATGGATGCAAGAACCCCCCTTACTGGAACTTTATATCAGTTCATTATTACAATACCCAATGATTGCATAAGGAGATAATGGAAAAAATATGCAAAAACATAAGCAGAAAATGCAAACCTAGCACATGAAACAAAAATGAATGCATGCCTAAAATAAGTTACACATTTTCTAGAAATAACCTCATATTTGCATAGAGGTCGAAACCAGCTTTCTGATGCCATGAAAATCATGAAAAACAGATAAGCAAGTGAAAACATATGCATCCCAGAGTGAAAAATGCAACATCTGACTTCCGAGATATAAAAAAGCATAAAAAAGGAAAAATCAAAAAATCTCACTAGCACCATTGTGTAGAGCATCGAAACAGCTTTCCGATGATATCTCGTTTGCAAAAAATGGACACCATATGCCCAAGATATGCCTGTTTCTGTGAAAGTTGTCCAAAAAGGTGCAATTTGGCCCCCAGAAGCCCTTAGGGGCTAAAAAAATTCGGCCCCTGGTCATATGTAGGACCAGGGACTGGTGCACAGGGAGCAAACAGCGGAGCCCCCGATCACCCATATGACTGGGGTAGGGGCTGTAAACCTAGCCGGGGGCTAGACGCATACACCCGGTCCCCCATATGGCTGGGGGCTCTGCGCAGAGGCCCACGGGGGCTGGCGGCAATGTAGCGGTGGACCGGCAAAGCAGTGGGTAGCGCAGGTTGAAGCGGTGGCCTGATGGTGGCGCAGTGGCGGTGTGGGGGTGGCGTAGTTAGTTTTATACTAGCCGCACAAACTCCATAGGGATTTTTGATTTTTTTTATTAATTTTTTTGAATTTGTTTTGAAATCTGAACCTCAGAATGTGTGCCTGGGGGCCGTACGGCCCTCGGGTAAAAATTTTTTGCCTCTTCGGATGATTTTGCCCAAACTGGACAAATTTTATATGGAAATTGGGCTTTTTGGGCGCTGTAAATCCAACGACGAGGTCCGTTTGGGCCCAAAGTGCTCCAAAAATCAGGCAACCCCTAGATCTATCAGAAAAATCACCGACCTTACAACCCTCGTAGATCTGGCAAATGATGATGAAAATCAATAAAATAAAAGTCATTTCTAACTTTTTCCAGCGCTCTGAATCCAACAGAAAACCCCAATCTAATCCAAGACACTGCATAAATGTACTCAAGGATGAAAACCCTTGAGGGACCTCGAACAAGCTCTGCACTGTGTTCCTTCGAAAAAGCTGAGAAGGGGCTACGAATCAAGGCTCTGATACCATGTTAGAAACCAAGATCTAATTGCAAACTAGAAAATACCTTCCATAGAAGAGAAAAATGAAAAAGCAGAGATTTGCATAAAACATGCAATTTGATATATTTGAAAAGACCAATAATTACAAGAGATAATTTGCTTTATAAAAGAAAAGATACCTAAACCTAATCTTATCTTGAGCAACAAGATAGCTCGATAAGATAAAGATGAAAACCTATAATTTAGGAATTAAATAATTACCTAAGTAAACTTATGCAAGCGTAATTAAATATTAATTACACTAACAGTTTTGACTAGTAAATTTATGTGGAAATACTTTTCTAATGAGCCAATAGATGCTAATCAAAAAATCCAAATTTCATCTATTTTGCAAGAAAGATCGGTTTATTTTTCATCCAAATCGGATAAACTGATTTGGTCAAAATCTAAAACTGATAGTTACACAGTTAAAGAAGGCTATAAATCAATTTTTGCAAGCTCCTCAAATTTTAGACCAAAGGGCATATAGTTTTTGTTCGAACTCACAAGTTTTACCTAAGGCAGGTTGTTTCTCTTGGTTAGCAATTCAAAATAAGATTCTTACTAATGACAAACTAGCTAAGTTAGGAATTGCAGCTCCTTTTAAAGTTGTGCTTTGTGAAAAAGAATTGGAAGAAACTAATCATATTTTTCTTAATTTTCTAGTAGCACAAATTTTTTGGATGTTTGTGATTGGTAAGGTGAAATGGGTGACTGCTTTATCAAACATAGTTTGGAAGCTTTTTACAAGCTAGCCACACTTGTATAATTTTTTTTTTTTTCATGTATCTGGTGTATAATTGCATCATCTGTGTTATGGGCTCTTTGGTGGGCAAGAAATAAATGTATCTTCAGGAAATAGAAATTGATAATTGATCAAATGTTGGTATTACTTGAAAGGTCTATTTCTGAGAATGTAAATGCATATGTCAATAAGGTAAAGAAAGTTAATTCACTCTTTACTGAATGGGATTCAAGTATATTGAACAATTGGTCTTTTTTTTCATTTCCTTTCAAAGGTAGTCTTCATCATCATATTCAAAAAGTGGACATAAATGACATTTTTTGGTTACCCCCTCCTCCTGGTATTTTCAAGTTGAACATAGATGGAGCCTCTAGGGGAAATCCAGGTGTTTCTAGTGCAGGGGTGGTTTTAAGAGATCATAGAGGTATAGTTTTATGTGCCAAATCATTTAAATTACCATTTGGTACTAACAATGTGGCTGAGGCTCAGACTCTTTTGTAGGGGTTGAAATTAGTAATTATTTTTAAAATCCCTATGATTCAAATGGAGGGTGATTCCTTAATTCTAATTAATGCATGTAGAGATCGTAAAGTTCAAAATTGGGCTTCAGAATATATTGTCAAGCAGATTTGGTCTTTACTTGACAAAATTAGAAATTATCAAATTTTGCACACTTATAGAGAAGGTAATAAGGTGGCTCAAGATTTTCTGGAAAACCATGGATGTGATCAGCAGGTTGAAATATTTACTCATGTGGCTGAAATTGGAAGAATGTGTCCAAAGCTTGAAGCTTTAATAACCAATGAGGAGTATAAAGATTGAGTCACTTATCTTAACATATGCATATATGTCACTAATAATTTGATAGGGTTTGTTATATTTGAATCTAGCTTCATATGTGTAGCTGGAACTTACATATGTGGTTAATTCTTTCTAATTCAGGGGAAATGAAAAAAGGAAATGTATTTTTATGCATAGGTAACTATTAAGTACACATGTTTTATCAATGCATATATAATTGGTAGTTATGTATTCCAATTGTGGAAATATATGATGCACATGGAAAGGAGTTATTACCACATGTGCAATTGCCAACTACGTATGTGGGTGTTGGGTGTTTTCTATATATTTCTTTTGATATATCACCTGATGATATCATTAAAAGTCATTAAGGTGATGTAAGCAAAATGTGATATAGCAAATGGGTTAGTACAAATCTGGCCTCTTGCTAGAAATGTGTATGCAATGTAAGGTACGCATTATTCTAAAATATCAGCTTCACATGAATTAAATCTAGAAGGATATAAGGATACTTTGAGGCTATCAGAATGTCAGATAAGGATTGTGGTTAAGTAAGTGTTAAATTTTTTTTTGTAAATCTCAATACATTGAGGAATATTTTATCTGCCACCTTGCGAATGTAGTACTCATGGTTACTTATTTCAGTCCTTTTAGAGGTTTCACAAGCATGCGAAAAGTATACAGGTGTTAACAATTCATCAATTTAAAGTAGGCTTATTCTTTTTTATATGGTTAGCAATTCTATGAGATATCCTCATTTAAGATGAAGGTATGTGAAATATATTTAGCATGAGCTAAATGGCGTCATACTGCTCGGAAAGTGGTTTTTGTACTTTCACATTTCAGAAATATCATGATAGGGAACCTAAAATTGTCTATTTGTTTGGCCAAAGCAGCTATTTTTGTCATATAGTATATACACTAATGTTTGATAAGCTTCTCTACAAAAGTTTACAAATTCAAATCTGATGGATTATCAGTTGAAGAACTATAGACTCTGGTTTCCAATGCAAAGATGGGAAAGGCCTTTTTTTGGAAGGTTAGAAGAGCCTCAGCTGCAATTTTTTTTTAAACTCAAGTGCCCTTGTGATTACAAATGTCTCAAAAGTATAGTTGGGAAAGAAGTTCTTTATCCTAAAACAAGGAGATTGCTTTATCCTTCAAATATTCTATCAATTTTTATATCTAACTTGTTGGATATGTTGTAGTGTTTAGATTTTTTCAAGGTAATAGCAAAAAAATGGTTCATATGTGTTTCTGCAGAATGAGGCACTTGAAGAATGTGCTCAAAAATATGTTTTTGGTATGGGGGAAGGTTATGTTGGTGGAATTTTTCTGCCACATTTCTTGCCTCATAACAAATCTTTTGTTAATGTTTATGATGCTTTCAAGAAGTCTTTGGAGCTGACTGACCCTATTCATCTTAGCAGGCCTTTAGGAAGATATAATATTCATGTGGGAACATAAATATCAAAGTGCTTTAGAGAAAAGTATCATTATGTTTCATTTATGCTTTATCATAATTGTATTCATGCAGGATCTCCAAGTTCTCAACACCAAGTAGTAATGGATGGAGAGACTTCAGGGGTGTAGAATATGTATCAAAATTGACCAATACCTGAAGTTCCTGATATGAATGTTGCTCTAAACTCTGTAGAAAACTAGAGTGAGCAAGGGGAGAATTCAGTTGAGCAAATGCAGATAGAAGAATGAAGATTTGCTGGTATATGGTAAAATTTTGTTTTAAATTTTGGTCAGGTTTGTTTTGGAAGTTTAAGAAAGATATTGTATATCTTTATACAAAATAGATGAAAGTGTGATGTAATTGTAAATCTGCTAGTATAAAAGTGTAAATGCTAAATATATCAAGTGGATGTATAATAGCATACAAAAACATGGGCAAGAATAGTTATAAATTTTGAGTTACTGCTCAAATTATGCAAAATTTTATCTCTTTTAAATGGCTATAACTGAAGGTTTTATTTTTGGATTCTTTCCTCTCGATATGCCCATTGAATCCGGTTTATGTAATTTTTTTTTTTTTAAATATTAATATATATTATAGTGGCTAGTCTGTTTTTTCTTTAAAAAAAAAACATTAATAAAGTAACCCATGAGATACCACCATAAATTAAACATAAAAGAATAATTGATTACATTCATTTCAATTAATATGTACAATATCTTTGAATTACATAATTCTTCTTATACTTGAGATACATCAGTTTCAACTTCACAATTACATTTGAATAATAATACTTCCTTGTTACATGTGAGGAGTACTCAACAATGTGATACATGATACATAATAGAAATACAATACAAATACAAGTACAATGATCAAAATCCCAAGAGTAGATGCACTATAGAAGTCGATGGACCAAGTGAAGTTGCCACAACACATACAAGGAAGGGAACCCAATGGAGAACGTAACATATTCCACCCAACCACTTGGACCCAAAGGTCCATCCCCTGTGCTAGGAGGTAACAAAGGACCCCACCATAATTGATAAACAAGGACTAAGACATCACAAAGTTGACATGACTCATAAGAACAAGAAGAAAAAAAATAACCAACAGTGACTATGCTTCTAGAGGCACATACATATCCAAGGTAAAACAATAAGCAAGGGGACTCATGGTTGTCATAGGGGAAGTTTCATCACATGGTCGGTCATAGGTTGTCCAAGCAAATCTTCCTAGGCCCTAACCCCCATCTTGGGTTATCCCGGTAGCCTCTATCGATCTTCAGCCCCTCATGCCAACTATGTGGAATAAACTTACCTCTCGTAGAGATACGGTAGTTGATTTTCCATTCCAGACCTTCCCATCTCATCTCAAGCCTAAACGAGTGCTTGAGCCTAAGCGAGGTATAAACTTATCTTGTTAATGTTATAACTACCCATTCCCCCTAGTTTATTTTATGTTTTCACTTGTTTACAAAACTTCCATATGAGTTATCCTCATGCCACTTTGTGCGTCGGCCCCCATTGGAAGCCACTCCCCTAACAACAAATAGCAAACCAATAAAATTGAAAAAAAAACCACTTGCACAACACAAAACTCAAAACAAATCTCAGAGCGAGACATCATCTCTCCCACTCTCAAATTCCATAAGACTAGTCACAAAGGAAAATTTAATGTGCAATGTAAATGGCCATCATAAACATAATCAAAATAAAATTTCCCCATATCATGTTAAATAAATAAGTTCATCAAGGGAACAATTCACCCTAGCCTCTAGAAAACTCTAGACCAATTAACAACATAACAAGAATGAAAAATTTCCTCAGTCCATTACCACTTCATACCCATTCACATAAATGACCATAAAAAAATAAATCAAAACTAATAACAAACCCAATTCAAGAATGAGTTACATGAAGCTCATTTTATGGTTCCCAATCGATTCACCAAACATGATTCCTTCTTCAAACATAAATATAGTAATTTCCGCTCATCTCATTATTGATAAATCAATATTGTCAAAAATGGATTTTTTTTGCTTTTACATAAGTTCAAGCCCATAACATTATTTTATCACACACATAGTAAAAAATTAACATTATCACACACACAGAATAAGTTACAATTATCAGGCCAACCAATACGTTGTTTACAACTATTATATGGTTTGTATGGAGCATATATATATATACACTTCACAGATGGATTAAGATCGACCGGATCTTAAAAGGGAAAATTCCAAATTTTAATTGTGGTAGACAAACGTAAGTTACAATTATCAGGCCAACCAATACGTTGTTTACAACTATTATATGCTTCGTATGGAGCATATATATATACACTTCACAGGTGGATTAACATCGACCGGATCTTAAAAGGGAAAATTCCAAATTTTAATTGTGGTAGACAACTTATAGATTAGGTATACTGCGCCATAGAAGTTAACACAAGATATGCAAAAGTAGAATGCTTTTAACATTAAATTTAAACGAAGGTAGACTGCAGATAAATTGAAACTAGAGTTAACTTTGGTGAATCTCAGAGGTTACTACAGAATTTCATTAAAGACGAAATGAAACTCAACGATACCACTGAGCATTAGAACTGTAATCAAATCTTCCTTGTAGCGCATGTCAAAGGACTTAACTCACATTTTAAGAAACAAGGCGCATACTGCACAGCATCCTTTCCAATATTTACTATCTTTAAAGGATAAATCTATTACATATAGCTACAGACAAGGTTTATATAGTTTCAAGTCGAATCTCCTTAAGCTTTCGATATATATATGATTACATTTATAAAGAGAAAGAAGCGAATTAGGGAACGGTGAGAAATCTTAATATGCAAACAGTAAATACCACATATGCCATTCTACTAACATAGATAACTCGCACTATTAAGTTGTAGAAGGTACATGATTAAATCAGATTTTATATGCCACAAGTCTTGCACAGATTAATTAGAATAAGCAGCGGTATATGAAGAAAAGATAGACAAATTTCATAATGACTAGGTGATAGCAAAACAAAATTTTGACCCATCAAGAAAGCACAGTAAATCACGATGCTAACAAGAGTAAACCAAAGAGGGATGGTGGAATGCATGCTGCCAGTTATATGAGCTGAGTTCGGTCTATCTAGATTTACTGTCGTCTAATCTTATCTGGTTATATGATATGCTCAAAGAATGTTAATTTTGATTAGACTAAACAAGGCAACAACATCTGCTATAGTCTAGTCTCACTATAATAAAGAATTTTTGATACCAAGAGCTAATTTACAGTATGTGAAGAAAATATTAGAAACAAAGGAGGAATTAATACAGGGTGACGCCGCTCTACTCCTTTAGAAATTTTATGATAAATGAGCACATAATCCCGAACTTATGAATTAGAAGGCTGCAAAGCTAATTTGAATACAAGGATTGGAATCATCAAACATATATAACCACGATTAAGGAGACTGAAGTCAGATAAAGAAAGCTGAAAAGAACAAGGTGACGCTCTTTTAATGTTTCTTTCTATAATAAGATTAAGTTATGCGCCTACAGGAAGTGCAATTCGGTCCCTACTAAAATTTTATGGCTTGAGGAACAACAAGTATACCGCAGAAATTATTACTTTGGTTTAAATTCAATTTCAATTAAACAAAAGTCAAGTTTAACATTGTTTCCACACAATCATCCAGAATTTGCAATATTTCCAACAAACATTCTTTCCAACAAAACAGAGGAAGAAATCTTTTTCATAAAAGAATCTGGAATATTTGAAGAACTGAGCTAAAAGAGATGCTGGTTGAGTTCTAGCTCCAGACAAAATGTTCCAACTCTTCAAACACAGATTCTAGCTCTTCTTAGCCCAACACCACAGCAGGAATACCTCTCCCAGAATACCCAAAAACCCCAGGAACAAGAGAAGAAAATTTTATGTCAAGAATACATTAGTTTGTTGTGGCTTTGATCATAGATTATTAAGAATATTCTTCATTATAATGTAATATTTGTTTTCCATGTGCAAACCTAGTTTTTCATTCATGGTGTGTTCAATTCCTCTTTTCCTCTTTGTTGTTAATGAGTCAAGCACCAATATTTATTGGTTTGAGATCATATTTAAATCTAAGAAATATTTTTGTTTTGGTAAACTATAGGTTTAGATTAGGATTATCATGTTGTTCAATGTTCATTATTATATATAGGGGTTAAAACAACTAGTCTTCACCTTGTGACATAATTTGGGGTCAAGTTTACAATTGGATTTAGTGTTGTTGTTTTTGGTTGTTCACTTTATTTGATCTCAATACATATCAAGGTATACCCTTAGGAACATCCTCCTAAGTCTAAGATGAGATCTAAGAATAGGAAATATAACTCACTCTAACAATTGATCTCTAACCATCCTAAGTATGTCGATGATCATATTTTTCCTTCTTGATGAAAATCCCATAGACTTGAAGATGCATAAGAGATCTAGGATTTAGGAGTGTTTTTTTAGGACCCAATAAGCCATGTTCCACCACCTACACCACCTCCCCATCCTAATTGTGTTTTTCCTGGATGGGCCCATAGTACCATTTAGGAGGTTGGATCTTTAGTTAATCCTATGAGTTCTCACCACACTCACCACACACTTTTGATACTAGTCTTTTGAGCTTCATGCTATACTGATTGATTCATAGATTTTTCAAAGGATTCCAATATTCTAGAGTGAGATAGTGCTATGGAAGATGAGTGTTTTTTCTTGATGAAGAATAACATATAGGATTTGGTTTCTCTTCCTAAGAGAAGAGAGATGGTTCAATGCAAGTGGGTGTACTACACCACATATGTATCTAATGGTTCTATATAAAGATATAAGACACATTCTATAGCTAAGGGGTTTTCATAGGTTTAGGGTATTGATTAGTTTGAGATATTTTCCATTGTAGCTAAGATGGATTTAGTTCACCTTGTACATTTTATTACTACCTCTCAAAGAAGGTCAATTTCTAGATGAGCATGAAGCGTTCCTTCTTACATGGTGATCTTTATAAGGATATCTACATGGAATAGTCTTAAGGATTTATGTAGGAATATTCACTTGTTTGTAAGATATGTTTCTTATATTGTCTCAAACAATCCCATAGAGCTTGTACAAGAAGATTGATGGTTTCTTGTTTACATCTAGATTCACTTTCTACCACTTAGATCACATAGTATACATCTAGAGATATTGATATGAGATTTTGATAATAGTATTATATTTAGATGATTTTCTTCTCACTAGTAGTTCCTCATCCATGCTTTAAGATAATTAGTATAGTTTTTGATAGTGCATTTTGACATGATTGATATTCCAGGATTTTTCATTTCTTTCTCAAGGTCTTTGGATTCTACAATCTATCGAGGGGGTTTCCGTATACAATAAAATTTCCACCATCAACCTATTTCATTGGTTCTACATAAATAATTTTAGGCCTCATCCTACACCATTTGTTTGGCGTCATTTTCACAACAATAAGTGATGATGCAACTTTGTACAGATAGTTAGTTGGAAGTCTTTGCTATTTGACACACACTCATCCTGATATCACCTACATTGGAAGGCTTGTCTCTCAATTTTTCATATGACCCTCATGAGATTCATTGATAGGAAAATGAGCACATTTTGAGGAATATTTGAGGCATTACACATTTTAACATACAATATAGACTAGAAGCTTCACAAATAGTAGTCTTAACCAACTTATATTGAGAAAGTGATGTTGACTCATGGAAGTCTAATTTTAGTTTTTTTCCTTAGTTTTGATCCATTTGCATCTAGTCTTGCAAAAAGAAAACTACTATTGAATTATCATCCGCTAAGGCTAAGTATCAAGGTGTAATTCTTGCCAACTAGGAGGTTTTATGGCTTTGATAACTTATGACAATTTTTGAGTTATCACTTGATCATCCTACTATTGTTTGGTGTGACATACAATACTTCATTTTGGGGCATCCCCAATTTCACAAGCACAACTAAGTCCTAAAGTCAACCTTTACTTATAAGGTCAAGGAATGGAAAGTAAGGTCAACATTTGTGATCCTCACATATTTCACCAAACAAATAAAAGCAATGGAGAATGAGATCCAAGTTCAACATCCCTACATCAAGTGGTTGGAAAAAACAAATCAAAAGTCAACCTTGGCCTAAAAATTAAAGGCATAGAAAAGGTCAAAGTTCATGATCCTCTTATCCAAAAGATTGATAAAATAATAAGGAACCTAAGACTCTTCATCCCAAAAACTAAAATAATAAATCATGGTTTGAACTCCAATTTTTCTCTTTTATGAAAAAGTTCAAAACCATGAAATCCTCAAATTCACCATTCATGACATCACCCAAAACCTTCAAAATGTATTTTCTAGATTTCAACTATATCTTTAAGATCCTAATATGCAAAAAATCACCTTTTTTGCATCACGTAGAAAATCAATGAAATTTTGCCAACATAATGGTTGTAAAATAGTTTTCTTCAAAAATAAAATAACATTAATATAAAAAATATTAAAGTATATCTAATCTAGATTCAATTTACAATTGAAACATGAGAGTAGAGTAATATATGTACTCCACCTAATGTGGGCATGGTTGCAACATGCACAATCAAGTATAAACACATTTTTTAATAAATGGAATATTTGAGGTTCAATGAAATTTTCCACATGCAAAGGTTGAAGAATTATTTTTTCCTCCACACACACACAATAGACAAGATCCTTCAAAATTTCCTTCTTCACTTGAGCATTTCAAATCTTTAAGCAATCCATTTCCCATTATAAACCAAGAAAAATCCAAAGCGAAGGAGTGAGAGAGTTTTCAAGCAAAGCTGCAAGAAGGAAGAATGAATTAAAATGCCTCTTTCTTTTCTTTTCTAACTATCCAAAATCACAAAACTTCTCTAAACAATATAGTTCCCATTATAAACCAAGAAAAATTCAAAGCAAAAGAGAGAGTTTTCAAGCAAGAAGGAAGAATGAATTAAAATGCATCTTTCTTTTATTTTCTAACTATCCAAAATCCCTAAACTTCTCTAAGCAATCCAATTCCCATTCTAAACCAGGAAAAATACGAAGAAAGGGAATGAGAGAGTTTTCAAGCAAGAAGAATGAATTAAAATGCCTCTTTCTTTTCTTTTCTAACTCTCCAAAATCCCTAAACTTCTCTAAGAAATCCAGTTCCCATTCTAAACCAAGCAAAATTCAAAGCAAAGGAGTGAGAGAGTTTTCAAGCATGAAAGAAGGATGAATTAAAATACCTCTTTCTTTTCTTTTCTAACTATCCAAAATCCCTAAACCCTTACTTTATTTTGTTTCCATTTCCCACTAACTATATAATTCATAAGTGGATATTTCTAATTCATATTTTCTATACAAATATAAATACCTTTAGGGAAAATATTAATATTGCTATCATATTACAATTTAATATTGCTATGGCTTGAAGCTCAATGAATCTTTCAATTCACAATATAATTTTGGAATATCACAATAAGAAAATTCATAGTGCCATTTCATGATGACAATTAAATTAAATCAAATTTCTATCTAAAGCATAAAGTTCATTTACAAAATAATGTAAAAAATAATTAAAAATGTAAATGGAAACCAAACTCTAAATAAATGCATGTAATGAGAACACACACACACATGTTCATTACTAGTTTATTCACAACACATAAATCCATATTCAATATCGATTTGAATGTCGGTTTTACAAAATCATAAGATATGTCCCAAACTCAAGCGAGTGATATGAGGATATACACACCATATTTTACCAAATTAAACCATCACCAAATAACCGTTATTGGGGCTCAAACATGTGCTTACACTCTCAATAAAACATTGACATACTTTCTCCATACAATATAAGAAAAGCACATCATAAACTCCAAACATGATGTAATATAAATGAATAAAATACTAATAATTGCATCAATTGAAAATCATCTTAAAGTTGCATGATCCATAAACATAAGTAAAAAATTTTGATAATCCTAAATAATATAATGTCAAACTAAATAATTATAACCAAATCACATAGAACATGTAAAGTGACAACAATAACATTGAAACACTAAAATAGTCCAACATATACAAATATACATATGTGAATCCAAATTATAGGATCCATCCCTCTTGATGGTCATCCACATTGAATTGCATTGTTAGCTAACACTATGGTTTATCTAGGCATTGGCTTCTTAACCACTTGCAAATTGAAGTCATACCTACATTATGACATGTCTGTAGGCCTGACCTAGGCTTAAAAAAACCATCTTATACCGTTGCTGCCCCATCTTCCCTTATCTTTCAACCCCTTTGTTCTCATTGCTTTCCTTGAAGTGTGTCATCAAAAGCTTGATACCTACACAATGAATTTAGGAAAAACCACTTGTTGCTTGCTTCCCCACTTCCTACTGCCTAGTGATATGTTTCTCCTACTATAAATGAGACACCCAACTCATCATATTACTTTTCAATGCTTGTTTTATGAATAGGGCACTATGAAAGAGAAAAGAGTCACATATCAATATTGCTTAAATGGAATATGTGGTTGTAGATAACAATTAGGAGTGTGGTGGGTGAGCTAGTTTTTAACTATTGGGGAATGATTCTTTAGTGGGGTGTGTGTGATGGTGATAGTGGAGTTGTTGTTGTTTGATGGTGACCTTGTTGGGATGCGGCCAGAACTGTGGAAGTTGGTGCTGCGACGTCGGCTAGAATGGTGGGTGTTGGTGCTTCGATGGCAGCTAGAACGTCTGGTGCGGCCATGGGGGCCAAAATGTCCTTCAAGTAGGGCAGAATTTTATCCCTGTGAGAAATGCTATTATGGTGAGACTAAAGGATGAAGTAATAGAAGAAATAAACGATGAAGAAGCAGAGCTCTCTGAGCGTGGGATTATCTGCAGGTTTCGGGGCTTCTAGCCAATCCTTCCTCGGCTGCACTCATGGATTTCCAAGGAGTGGGAACCCCTTTTATCTGGTAAAATTCACATCTTCCCTTTGGCCAAGGGATTCTTTGTTGTTAAATTTGATAATATCCAGGACAGAAAAACTATCTTATGTGATAATTTTTTTAGTTGGGGGGATCAATATTTGCTAGTGATCAAACCCTGGCATTCAAATTTTAATCCCACTTCTGAAACGTTTAATAAAATCCCGATCTAGGTGCACCTTCCTAATCTCCCCCTCCATCTCTGGAATGATTCTCTTCTGGAATCAGTGGGAGAGGCTCTTGGGGATTTTTTGTTCGTTGATGAAGAATCTTCAGATATCTTTCATTCCACATTTGCTCGAATACTTGTAGAAATTGATGTTACAAATGGACTTCCTATTGAGGTTTCATTAGAATGCTCCAAGGGGACTTGGGTCCAATCACTGGATTATGAAGGAATACCTTTCTGTTGTAGAAGATGCTTTAAAACTGGACATGCTGCTGCTCAATGTGGATTTGAGAAAAAAATACATAAGGCAACTTGGTGGAATGGGGCTTCTCATCGTCATTATACAGTTGACAAGAAATATGATAAAAAAATGAGCTTCTCAAAGGTGGCTGCCTCTGAGTCACAGACTTGTGGAGCTTCCCCTAAGGATGCTCCTTTAGGGGGGGGCTATTACTTCCACTCATATTGAGCCAAGGTCAAGGTCTCCGAATGTTGGAGATGCTTCTTCTCCTACTCTTGGCAGCTTGTCAGAAAAAATTGCACAAATGATCAATGAAGATACCCCCATGGCTGCAAAGGAACAAACCCAGGATAGTAGCATGCTGGCTTGGTAGGCTAAGGTAGCACAAGTGGAAGAAGGTTGTATTACAGTAATAGGGAAAAAATCAAAACTCTTTAGGCCTTCCTTTGATATGATGATTCATTCCCACAAGAGCAATTCGAAGTCTAAATCTTGATGCTCTTGGTTTGGGAGCTGGGTTTTTGGGTGCTACAGGTTGTCCTTTCGGCAGCTTGGCTTTTTTTTTGAATTGTAAAGGGTTACAGATCCCTTCAAAAAAAATTTATCCCTAATATCAAAAACAATTAGGAGTGGTTTTTAGTTTTACATAAACATTGATACTTAAATTCTTAAGGTTACAAGAGTCAGTTGACATATAGGTGTAACTTTCATGACTCACAAAGTGCATATATGAACATCCAAGGAAATGAAACAATGAATAGAGCCACCATAAAGCATGACACTCAAGGAAGACAAAGAAAAAAATAGTAAATATTCTTGCACATAATTTAGACTTTGGTTTATTACTCCTTGAGGTGGTTGGTTACTTGCTAGAGTAGACATTGTAGTCTTTATAGCAACATTTGATTTGGTAGTCATAACTTCAAGAAGTCTTGCCAATAGCAATCTAGAGAAGGGATGGGACAATGTGATAGTCAATCATGTTAGTCTTCTTTTACATGTTGAATAAGAAGTATAATATATCATTTTATTAGTATATTTTATATTATGTGTTTAGATTAAACCAAGACTATTTGAAGAGCAGATCAATATGATAGTTAATCATATTAATTATCCTTCAAACAAGAAGTATAATTTTACATGATCATTTTACTAACATATTTATCATATATATAGATTAAATCAAGATTATTTGAAGAGTAATATAAATAATTTTTTTAGTCACATTTGTTTCATCTTTTAAAAATATTATTCAAGAACATTAAAAAGAAACCAACCAATTTTAAACCAAAGTCTTTACAATAGACTATGATATAATTAAAAATGAATGTCATCCATATACTTAAGAATATATTAACAAATCATAATAAAATTGATGACTGAGCAATCAGTTCTTCAACTCATTTTGTTAATTAGTTATTAATAAGTTGGTTTTGAACAATTAAAAACTATAATTTTTCGTTCTTCAAATATAATTTAATTTTTTTAAAGTGAACATGCCAAATACTTAACTTTAAAATTTATAAAATTATTTCTCTTGAACATAATAATTAAATGTTACTTACTTTTTTTTTTTAATAGTGATTTTTTTAATGTATGCAATTGTTATTTTTTATTGAAAAAAATATCACAAAATTCAATTAGCTATTTTATCACATCCATAAAAATTTAAATTAAATCTTAAACTATTTAACATTGCCACTTTTTTTTTTTTTTCCATTATAATTATTAATTAAATTATAAAATTAAAGTTATTATAATTATTATTAAATTATAATTATAATTTTATTATAATAATTATTATAATCAGTAGCCCAGGTAGTAGAGTTGGCTTGGGCAATGGGCTAAACTTACAACCATAGTTAGGATTAAAAATATATTCAAGATTAGAATAATGGTTTAGAATTTATTGTTAGAATTAGGATTGGGGTTAGGGTTAGAGTTAACATTAGGGTTAAACCATGCAAAGAACTATAACAATACTAAAATACTATAATTAACAAAACTTACATTTATTTGTATTCAAATTAATTAAACTTACAAATTTTTTTTCCAAATCTAAAAGACAATAATTACAATAGTAAACAAAACTTACATTTGTTTTATTCACATTAATAAAACTTATTTTTTATTTTTTTTCAAATTTAAAAACTAATAATTACAATAGTATAAATATAAATCTCACTTAAATTTATCAACACATACAAAATATAATTCTTATTGACCAAAAAGATAAATAATAAATGCATATCATTACTTTCCTTCCACAAGAATAAGACTGATGACTGGAAACTTTCAACCCAATATATTATAATCCGTAACAGAACATCTCACATAGATTTATCAACGCATGCAAAAAAAATAAATCTGATTGAAGACTGGAAACTTTCAGCCCAATATATTATCATCCGTGACAGAACATCTCACTTAAATTTTCCAACACATGCAAAAATAGAAATCTTATCGAAGTAGAAGATATCTGATAAATCGCTTTCAAGAAGACTGTTTTTAACTCTTTTCTTTCCTGCTGTGTTTGTTTCCTACATTTTTCTTTATTGCATTAATTTCCGCGGTTCACAACACACCAGCTCGCTTGCCAGTTCGAGAATTTTGTTTTTATAGGCATCTTGATTTTTAAAACGTGCTTCACCACTTTGAATTTTATCCGCAAATTTCTCAATCATAATTCTTGTCTGAACGTTGAAGTTGAGAATCTTTAAATGATAGAAGCCGATTAAATTACCTAAGCTTGAAGGTTTTTCCATTTGAGTTGAACAGATGTCCAACACCTGTTAATCTCATATTTTCCTTGACGCAACAGGAGACCCAAATAGCAAATAACGAGCTGGTTGTTTATATTCAGAGATTATAATTGTTGGCATGGCACATGTACAGAGCGGCAGCAAAATTTTGATTGCAGGCGGTGGCATTGCTGGCTTAGCCACTGCACTTGCTCTTCATAGGTATAATTTCTACTGTCAAATGAAATTTTGTTGCAGGATAAACATTTCTATATTTCTTATTTTTTCAGTTGATAGGTCTTTAGGTGTATTTGTTCAAATATTTTTGGATTCAAAGATTTCGATTCGATTGTGTACAATTTTTTGCACCAATGTTTCGGATCACACTCCATGATCCATCATCAAGATGAAAGTAGAGAGTAAGGAGAAAAATGTACATGGAATGTGATCCGAAAATATTGATGCAAAAAATTGTACACAGTGAAATCCAAAAATCTTTGAACAAATGCAATATGGATTGTGGAAATCTGATATCATTAATTAAGGTCTTATGTGTATTAATTATCTGTTTTTATAGTTTATGGTGGAGGTGTGTTTTGATTTAGCTTATAGTATATGAGATTATTTTGATTTGGTTTGGGTTTACAGGGAATTTATAATATAAATATTATTTTATTATTGTAATATAAGAAGTAAGTCATTTTATGGTTTATGAAATCAGATAATCTGGTTTAGGTTTACAAGTGACTTATGGTATATGACACTGTCTTGTTATTTTTATATGAAGAGGCATCTTGTTGATCTAATTTGAATTTATAAATAGTTTATAGCCTATGAGCCTATCTTAATTTGGTTTGGATTTATAGTATACGAGATTGCTTAGATTCGATTTAGATCTATAAGTGAAGGATAATATATGAGGGCACTTTGTTACTCTTACATAAGGAGCAAGTCATTTTTATAGTTCATGAAATTGCGTGATCTGGTTTAGGTTTACAAGTGTCTTATGGTATATGACACTATCTTGTTATTTTTATATGAGAAGCCATCTCGTTGATATGATTTGAATTTATAAATAGTTTATAGCATATGAGACTGCCTTAATTTAGTTTGGATTTATAGTATATGAGATTACTTTTGGATAAAGATTTATAAGTGAAGTATAATATATGAGGGTACTTTGTTACTCTTATAGAAGGAGCAAGTCATTTCTATAGTTCATGAAATTGGGCGATCTGGTTTAGGTTTACAAGTGTCTTATCGCATATGAGACTACCTTCTTATGTCTATATGAAAAGGGGTCTAATTGATCTGATTTGAGTTTACAAATAGCTTATAGCATATGAGACTACCTTAATTTGATTTGGATTTATAGTATACAAGACTACTTGATTACTGCTATACAGAAAGTGTCTCCTCAAATGACATAATGACAATTCATACTGTACTGATTCAAACAAATAATTTTTTGATTAAATTTTAAAATAACTTATGAAAAGATATCTGATTGATTTGATTTGAGTTTACAAACAGCTTATTGCATATAAAATTACTTTAATTTAATTTGGATTTATAATATATGAGACTACGTTATGACTACTGTACAAAAAGTGTCTAAATGATTACTCATACTCAATTATATTTCAAAATTAAAGTCTAAGTCTCTAACAATTATTTTTCAAAATGACAAACATACTGATTGATTGCAGACTGGGATTGAAAAGTGTAACCGTTCTGGAACAAGCAAGCTCATTGCGAGTGACAGGTGCCAGTCTCACCATTTGGGACAACGGCTGGAGAGCGCTTGATGCTCTCGGCGTGGGAGATACTCTTCGCCGCGAGCACACCCAATTACAGAGGTATTTTAAACAAGTAATTCAAATTAAAAAGCTAATACATATTACTATCCAGTTACCTGTTATCATGTTAAATTCTGTTTTAATCTGTGTTTCCGAAAAGAATCGACACGCTATCCACAACCAGCGGCCTCACCAAGTGTCTCGATCTGGAACACCATGAAATGCGCTGCGTGCAACGTAAGAAGCTTCTCGGAGCCCTGGCTCAAGCACTGCCGTCAAACACTGTTCGATTCGGCTCAAAGATTTCTGCAATTCACCAAAAGCAAGCCAGCTCAAGCATTGTAACACTCGAAGATGGAAGCCAGATTTCGCCAAAGGTAGCTACGTACCTTGACTTCTATTTATGGTGTAGAAATGTCAGCAAGGGTTTGGCTTACTTGGAGTAGAATTTTTAACAGGGGTTTTGCTAATGAAACCCAATTTCAGGTAGTTATAGGATGCGACGGAGTTAATTCGACGGTGGCCAAGTGGCTGGGGTTTGGATCCCCAAAATTGGCGGGACGCTCTGTGTTTCAAGGGTTTGGGACTTTTCCGCTGGGCCACCATTTTCAGGCAAAGTCGTTCGAGATATGGGGGAACGGAACAACTGCGGGTTTTGCTCCTTGCAATGAAAAGGACGTTTTCTGGTTCTTGGCTCGAAAGAGCCTTCCTTCAGGTGAATACTGAAACTAAAAGTCTGGTACTATATTCTGGTTCTTTTGGCAATTCTGTGTTTTGAAGGCCCGGGTGGTTTTCTGTATTGTTCTTCAACAGTAGTGCCTATTTTAAAATTTCCTCCTAAATTTAGTAACAGTCTTAGATGTGATTTATAGTGTCTCAAGACTTTCACAAATATCATAATTTAGGAGATACCCAATGAGTTTATTCTTTGTGTAATAGCCTTGATTAGGGATATTGTATATTTTTAATTGGTTTAAATTAAAAAAAAAATGTTTAAATTTTATTTCAAATCAGATTTACTGCATCAAGAAGTAATATACTTAATAGAAGATGTAAAAAATCAATGATAAATCTTTGCAAAATAAACAAACATATAATAGTTTGTAAAATGAGTTAATCCTCTTATTACAGCCAGAATTACACTTATAGAACTTTCAAGAACAATTATAACAATATTATTATTAGAAAGCAAATATAATTACAATTCATAGGCGCTAAGAGTGTCACCTAAATCAAAGACAAATAGGTGTTATAGGAGTTGCTTGAACAACAAATAAGTGATGCCCAAATACAATCCTTGTATGAGACTATCCCGACTAGTTCAAGGGTTTCCATCCACTAATTAGCTATGAAAATTAGGGGGTTTCCATCCTTCAATATCCAATGACATATGAATAGGATGTCTAATCTATTTGAGTAAAATCATGTTATGAAACAACTTGTACAATAGAAGAATACAATAGTAAATATATTGCAAATACTTTGATAATAATATGCCAATTTGAGAGGCAACCTCCTAATCCATTTCAAGAGGGATACCTCCAATAGTCTTCACCAAGGAACGATACTCAACATAATAATAATAACCAACCTCTACCTCCTATATATACCATACTTATGTCAAAGATATCACTCAAGCCAACTTAGACAACATATAATCCCTAGACCGACCTAATTAACTAAATAATAACATAATAATAAT
>VDFB02128519.1:10577512-10617874 GCA_007258455.2 Sequoia sempervirens | reverse complement strand
ATATGCAAAACATATCTACTTATAATCCCATTCAAGCATTTTAATTAATTCCTTGAATTAAAGCTAAAATAGAATCATACACACTACAACAGTGAGCTGAATAAAACAACCCTTAGTTATTTTATTCAAAGTTCAGATATGCACATATAATGGAGAGAGACAAGCTTGAAATTATCATTTCGATTCAAATGCTAATATTGTTATGCAACATTAAATCCTCATAAACTTAAAACCTATCACAGAGTGACTCAGAACCTAAATTGCATTTCTCTCTAAAACCATTGATCTTTACAATCAGCTCTGCAACTTCACCTAGACTCGATCAAAATTATCTAACTTGCTAACCCGTACTTCTAGCCTTGAAATCCTTCTTATAGAGAATGAAGGAGCAAACAAGCCTCGGGCCAGAAAGTACACATGTCACCAACCAATTGGAGCACCTGATGATATTCCAAAATCGTTACAAGCTGCAATCATCTGGAGCATATTCATGTTCATCATGTCAATTGAGGAAAGTTGATGCGATTCAAAAACCACAAGAAACCCATACCAAGAAAGTCATCAATACAAAACTGGGACCATTGTAACCGCAGCATCAGATTTGCCACCTATCCATAGTCCACTCTCTTTTACTCATCATCATTCAAATACTTAGCTACCCACTTCTGGTATTCTTCATCAGTAGGCCAGTTAAAATTAATCACCTCATTTACCTTTGTACTATAAGGCATATACTTTACTGCTACTTGATTCACATCTCTTTCAAAAGACTCCAAAAATGAGTTGGTACCAATAATCTTATCCATACAACTCACCAACAAATCATAATCTGAGTCATTACAAATTAATTTAATTTGATTATTGATGACCTTATTTGCTTGATACTGCCATTGTTGGAGTGTTCTAATTTTCCCCTGCTCATCAATTATATTAGGTAACAATGTGTTACCCCAATCATTGAAATTCTTTACCAACTCTTTAATCTTCCTACTCAAATCATCTGGTAGGGTTTGAAAACCTTGTAATGATTTTACTAACACATGAGTAGGCTTCAATGATTGGGGCCTATTATTTATATCAAACCTTGAGGCTTTATGCATGATATCCAGATCATTGGCCCTAGGGATCCAATTTTTAATTATTTGTACCACTACCTCCTGATCCCTATCAATATTCTTTATTGCTTCCAATAGCAAAGAATATAAAGAATGTGCAGATTGCAATTTACTATCTACCGCTTCATTTAAGTGCTCCAAAACATTAGTAACAATCTCATTTTCCTTTGAAAGAAATCCCTCCTCTATTATCCTTAATGGTTTCTATAATTCATCAATTTTCTGTATGATCTACCTCTTCGTTGGATCAACAGAGCACTCAGTTTCTTCATCAATTTGTTCTAGAGGAGGGGTGAGAGTAGGATTCTGAATGGGAGACCCTAGTGTGGAAACATTTGGAGAAGCAGGAGGCATTGACCCTGCTGTGGGAGGTAATGTATTGGTTCCTGGAGCATTTGATGTTTCCCCAATCTGTCTATATCTGAACCTTTCCACTTCAGTTTGCAATTCAACATTCCTCTGTTGCATTTTACTATATTCTTCAATCAAAATGTTATACTTCTCCATTAGGCTCTTCCTTTCAGTCTCCTCCCTTTTAGCAGTCCTTTGGGCCAATTTGGACACATTTACAGTTAAATTAGTGGCCTCAGTGGTTGAAGTCTCTAAAGCTCTCTTTATTATTAATCCTCCTCTAAAATTTGGATTAATATCAGCAATATCTGGTTTTCTCACTTATGGAGCCAATGCCGAAATTGCCAAGGTCTCATATTCTTCACTGAAGGCAGAGTTTTGCAATGCTTCCTTAACCTCTTCCTTAGAATCTTGAAAATGATTCTTGGACTTCATAACAACATTAAAACCTATTGCATCTGCAATATCACACTTAGGAAAAATTAATACACCAGTCTGACTCACCAGTTGTCTTCCTTCTTTAGGAGTGATGTTCTTGAACTCTTCCATCAATTCAACTTTTACTTCTTCATCATTCTCTTGGTCTAACCTGTCAAGCCTTAGTTCCCTTCTCTCCCTGCATTTATCTTGATACTCTTCAAATTTCATTATCCATGCCAATTGCAAGAATACATGAGTTTTCACAAATATATTGTCACCTAAAAACTCCCTGCATGCTTCCATTCTTGCATCTTGCACACTTTTACCTTTCATATCTAAATCAAACAAAACCAATTCAGCTGAACTAGGAGGGGAAAGCATACCAACTTGCATGTCCTCATCAATAATAATAATTTCATATGTCAGATCCTCATGTGGGTGATCAGTTCTCTGTCTCTTAGGGCTTGGCTCAGATGGTGGTGATGGGGGACTATCTTTTGGTGATGACTTTAAATCAATGATCTTAACTGCCCTAGGTACTTTAAATTTTGGACCTGGTCATGGAGGCGCCTTCATTATTTGCTTCCCCTTCGTATCTACTTCCTCCTCATCACTACTACTATCCTTTTTCCTTCTATAGATGGGTCGCTTTTCTGTAGGCTGGTATACTGACCTTGTTTCAATTGGGCCAACACTTTGTTCTTGCATACCCAGACTTAGCCTTAAATTTATCTTTTTAGTTCTCAAGGTGTCCATAATCTTCTTGAAGTTCTTCATTAAAAAATCAATTTTCTTATGGTATGGACTAAACTCCAACAGTGGATCATACTTCAAATCCATTTCATGCACAACATCCAGTAGCTTACTATAAGCTATCCATTTCTCCTTGTTCAAATCCTACTTATTTAGATCAAATTCATTTCTAATCAGGTCCTCAGGGAAGTTGAACTCATGTGAAAATTTTCTAGCTTTTATTCTTTGTTTGAAAAGAGCAAAGAAACCCTCAGGATCATGTTGTCACCTTGGACCACATCTCAAAAGGTAATCAACAAATAATTTATCAAAATGTGTCCAGCCTCCCTTTGAAAATACAAAGTTATAAACCACTGTATAATCAGGGAAGAATGTTTCTTTCCCCCTTCCAATGAGGTTGTCTTCATGAATACAACCTATCTTCCACATAACTTCTGCAAACCCTACTCTTAGTGGTACATTGTATGGTAGTATGTGAGGGGCTCCCTGAAATCCATATACTCTCAAGATAGTGCTAACTGGGTATGGGATAATGTCACCCTAGTCATAGTAAAACCTCAAATATGGCTTCCTCCCCTTTGGCCTGAAGAAATCATGCAATTTCTCAGGGATCCTAGGTACATTCACCATCAATCTAGCACTTAATATAGAAGTAAAAACAATTATCAAATTGCACATAACTGGTGTTTTCCTTATTATAGGATAAATCTGCAGCCCATATCTGTACTGGCAACCTTTCTCCATCAACTGATTTCCCTAATTTCATCTTCTTAGAAAAGAAATCAGCATTCCTAAACAGAAACATATGCATCAACATAGAATACCAAAAGAATTGAGTACCAGTATCATTTTTCTACAGCTTCGACAACCCTTCATGTATCCTCTTAGCCAAGAAAGAAGCAAAGTAATATGTCATAGAGAAGTTAGGGTGTTATATTTGCACCCCCATGAACATGTATGCAATAGGAATTACTGCACCAAGACTAAAACCTAAAATATGACATAATGAATAGAAAGTGGCTAGGAAAGGCTTTGCAAAACAATTCAATCCAAAAGGTTCCTGGTCACTAGGGCTAAAATGAAATTGTGAACGTCCTGCTTTGACCATATGAGGTGGAAGCAGCTTAGCCCTAAAAAGATATTTCAGCTTTGCATACTCCTGCTTCATTTCCTCAAGATTGATAGGAACCAAGTCTTCACTCGGCTCACTGAAATCAAAAATCTGTTGGATATCTTCTGTGTTAATTTTTAGTAGCACCCCTCCATCATTATCCCTAATTACCCGTGTAATAGGGTCATACCTCATGGCCACTGCCCTAAGTAAGTCCATATCAGGGAATACATTTGGTACAACTAGCTTCCCCATGTCATACATCCATCCATTTGAAAAAGGGTGAGAAAAATTCCTCTATCCATACCACAATCTGAACATTTCTAAGCCGGTGAGAGGAACCCTAGCATTGGAAATTTTGGAATAATTACACACTAACCCCTCCCCTAGGATTTTCCCTCGCATCAACACTACACCTTTCCTTCTATCATTCATTGATTACGGAAATTGATCCAGGAAATCATCGTACAAGTTTATTTTCAAATATTCAATGTGGCCAGAGTGCTGCTTGGTTGGTGCCATCTTGGAAAAACTAGGGCTTCGTTACAATGTTACACTTCAATTGGCTAGGACTAAGCAGAGATAGGAAACCATAGAGTAAAAAATTACAATTCTTCACAATTTATGATTAAACTATAGCCTTAACAAGAGATTTCAATAAGATCAATGACAAGCATAGCAAACCCCTTTCCCAAATTTAGGTGCAGAATGACTGGGAGGCACAGAAAATAAACTTACGACTCTTTTTGCATAAACTCCAAATTCTGGCTGCAGTGGCTCGCAATTTCACCTTCGGCTCTGAAACTATTTTCATGAAATAATTGAATGCTTTGTGATACAAATGAGGTAGGAAAATTGATTTTATGTCGATCAAATCTTGCTAGTAAATGTCTCATCCACCATTAAAGCTCATTTGTGATTTGCACGAATGGCTCCAACCACATTTGATACAAATTTAAATTTGAACTATTAATCCTCTAGTTTGATCAAATCATCCACAACCACCTTCAAAATAGGCTGACATAATTGCCAACACAGAAATAAGGGGCCCACCATGCCATATGCCACAAATTAAAACCATGTGGTGGTTGCTCAGGATACCGCAATCCCTCAATTTACCATCGCAAGATGGCGAGAAATCGTTGATCCTTCTCATCAAAGATCCTGCTCCTTCAAAAATGGTCATCGTACTTTTTGTTAACTGTTGAGTAGCTTTTCCCTCAAATTATAATATTCACGTTGAAATAAAGCATGTGCATCTCACAAGCACTTTAGTAATCTTCCCCTTAACACATTTAGAATTGGCTAATGCTTCCTTCACTCTTTAGACCTCATCGAATGAGACACGTGGCAAGCGCCCATGATATCGCAATCCCATAATTCCTGATCGTGGGATGGCAGGTACCGTTGATCTATTTCCAATGCTAATTCAACCCTTTACAAAATAAAACATTTATTAAAAAGGCAAGGGGAAATCATTAGGTGGACGACACACAACAACATAAGTTGTTTTAAAACAACAAAGCACAGGGTCAGCCTAGACTTAGGGAAAATAAAAACCTACGAAAGCCACAAAATTTAAAACTAAAGGGGCCAATGTCTAGATGAAACGATGGGGCATAGGATGTTTTAAAACCCCTCTAAAAAGGATATTTGATGCAGATTTAAATTCGAGCCATCGATTCTTCAGCTTGATCAAATCATCAACGACCACCTTCAAAACAAGCTGACACAATTTCCAACATGGCGATAAGGGGCCCACCTTACCATACACTATGAAGGAAGTCCACCTGGTAGTTGCCTGTGATATCGCAATCCTAAAACTTCTGATTGTGCGATGGCGGGCAACCATTGATCCTGAGCATCAATGATCTCATTCCTTTAACATAGTCACCAACCATGTCATTAACCTTCAAGCAGCTTTTCCAGTGAGATTATAACATTTCTGTTGATTTAGAACATGTGCGTCTCAAGAACACTTTAGTAATCCGACCCTTAATACATTTAAAGATGGCTGGTGTTTCCTTTACTCTTTAGGCTTCATCGGATGAGACACGTGGTGCCCACCTGTGATTTCACAATCAACCCAAGCACCATCGTGGGATGGCAGTGAATGGCTCAAATCAAATGGCAGTTGGTAAGCGATAGCGCAAATTTGATCCCCAAATAGGACACGTGGCGCCCACCCATGATTTCACGATCCTTAATTCCCAATCACGAGATGGCGGGCACCATTGATATCTACAAGAAATAGATCAATGGCAGCACTAAATCAATGCTTGCAAAATAAAACATTCATTAAAAGGAGAAGTGGGCATTACTAGGTGGACGACAAATAAAAAAATTATATTTATAGAAGAAAAATAAAATAAATTTACAATTTGTTTTATAATTTCACTTTTAACTTTAAATTTATGTTCACTCATCAAGTTGTATTTTTTTTACAATCACATTTTTATTTTAGATGTTTGTTTATAAAATATAAAGATGCATTAAAAATATATTAGAAATATTTTTCTTTATATTATATAGCATTCATAACATTAAATTAACATAGAATAATTTCACAATATCACTTAACCAATCAAGAAAAATTTAATCATTACTATGCAACATTATTCTCACATCAAACTAACAAATAAACATTGAAAACAAATTTATTTTTTTATATTATAACATTCATAACTTAAACCTTTTATACACAATATCAAGTTAATTATAAAAAACACATAAAATTATTTATAAGCAACTTAAATTTTTTAAAATTTAATAAAATATAATTAATATAATTAAGAAAAATTTAAATAAGAATTATAGATAAATTTATGAAATATTGATTTACTTATCAAGAAAAAATCAATGATAAATTTACTTATTATAGATAAATTTACTTACCAATCTATTTTAACCATCAAGAAAAAATTAATCATTAGTGATTGCAACATTATTGGCACATCTTTTAAACTGACAAATAAACATTGAAAACACATTTATTTTTTATATTATAACATTCATAACTTAAACCTTTTTATACACAATGTCAAGTTAATTATAAAAATACATAAAATTATTTATAAGCAACTTAAATTTTTTAACAACATATAATAGAGTTTAGATTTGTTATATCTCTCATATATCAACATAGGTAAATTTAAAAATATTTTAAATTATATAATTTCAAAACAAAATGAATGAATTTATAGAAGATTATTTTTATTAAAGTGATAGAATTTAACCCCAATACTAACACTAATTATAAGTCTAACCATAACCTCAACCCTAAAACTAACATTAATTAACTTCAAACCAAACTCTAATTTTATATCCAACCCTAAACATAACTATGATTCTAAAACTAACATTAATAAAATCGTAATTGATCCATAACCCTAACCCTAATACTAAGCCCTGCCCCAATTGAACCATAACACTAACCCCAAGCTTTATTATAGAACCTTAATCTTTACCCCAACCCTAATCCTAATTCAACCCTATACCTAATTTTAATTAAATTCTAACCCTAATTGAACCTTTTAAACTAACAAATAAACATTGAAAACAAATTTATTTTGTATATTATAACATTCATAACTTAAACCTTTTATACACAATGTCAAGTTAATTATAAGAACACAAAATTATTTATAAGCAACTTAAATTTTTTTAACAATTTAATAAAATATAATTTAAATTTAACTATAAATGGTATAGAGTTTAGATTTTCTATATCTCTCATATATCAACATAGGTAAATTTGAAAATATTTTAAATTATATAATTTCAAAAAAAAATTGAATGAATTTATAGAAGATTATTTTTATTAAAGTGATAGAATCTAATCCCAATACTAACATTAATTATAAGTCTAACCATAACCCCAACCCTAAAACTAACACTAATTAACTTCAAACCTAACTCTAATTTTATATCCAACCCTAAACATAACTATGATTCTAAAACTAACATTAATGAAACCCTAATTGAACCATAACCCTAACCCTAATACTAACCCTTGCCCCAATTGAACCCTAACACTAACCCCAAGCTCTATCATAGAACCTTAATCTTTACCCCCAACCCCAACCATAATCCTAATTGAATCCTATACATAATTTTAATTAAATTCTAACCATATTTGAACCTTAAACTTAATTGAACTCATGTTTAGGGTTAGGGTTCAATTAAGGTTAGGGTTGAATTATGGTTATGATTAGGGTCAAAATTAAAATAGGATTATGGTTGGAGTTTAATTAAGGTTGCTATTCATGTAGGGTTAAGGATCAATTAGTATTCAATTTGGGTTAGGGATCAATTAGGGTTATAATTCAATAAGGGTTTAATTAAGGTCAGGGTTAAGGCTAGTCTTAAATTAGGGCTAGGATTGGAGTTAGGGTTCAATTAAGGTAAGGGTTATTGTCTATTTTAGGGTTAGGATTCAATTAGAGTTATCTAGGGTTTTGATACAATTAGGGTTAGGTTTCAACAATACCTAGGGTTACGATTACAGTTCAATTAGTGTTAGAGTTAGGGTTATAATACGAGTTCAATCAGGTTAGGGTCAAGGTTTAATTAGTGTTAGAGTTAGGGTTGCAATAATAAAATTTTCCATAATGATATGGAAAGGCATTCAATTGGATTCATATACAAATGCACAAATAAGAATTGGTAATTAAGAATTCTCTAGAACTAAAGTTATAACAACAAATACAATCCTTAGCTTAATCATTTGTTCTTTGTTAGGGTTGGGATAAGAATTTAATGGGGCCAACCAAGACTTAGGAAATAAAACCCTGCGTAGGAAATAAAGTATTAAAATCAAAGTTGGGTTTTAATTTAAATCCGGTGATGTAAGCCTAAGCCATTAACTCCAGTGGTCATGTCACCAACGGCTTAGCCAAAGCCTTTCATTAAATACTAACTGTGCAATGTGTAGGTTTTCTAGATTCAAAGATATGGGAGATCTCAATCATACCCCGCCAACTCGTAGACCTAAGGTGTCACCCTATTATTTGGCGTGAGGTCAACAAAAGGTAGATGTGTGTCCTATATGTAATGTGGGGCCCAATCTCCACTATTGATCTCATAACCCATGGTTTTAGACCAACAACCAATATCAAAAGATAATGTAAATCTCTGATGTTCCCTGCTAGCTCGCAGGAGGAAGATGAAGGTTGGTTAAAAGCCATGAGGTCAATGAGATTGCGATGCGTAGCTCCAGCCATTCAGTTTACAAAGTGCATAGGACTTGTCGACATGGTAGTTGGTTTCTAAGATGGATTAATGTTATTGGTCATGAGGAAGGTGAACGATGCTTCATTGGATGTCAAACTGAGCTAGCCCGAGATAAATCGTTTGATCTTCCAACTCTTTAGGAGATCAGCGGATAGTATTCAAAGTTGGAAAATGACACATGGTGGTCATTTTATCGTACAACTGGTGAAGCATTAATGAATTATTACTTGCTTGTGTAGTCACATCGATCTCAATCTGTGTAAAGATGTTGTTGGCAATCAGAAAGGGTGATCTTTGGATTCTCATGCAGCTCTAGTTAAACGGTGATAGTACATACGCCACCAAATTTCCATGTTTGCACATGCATTTTTACTAAGCATTGATGAAGGTTTCCATTACCTTGCACAATAAATACAAGAGTAATTAACTGTTAATAGTGTCATTCTTGTAGCAGTTAGAGCACTTTCTGGGCTGAGTCTAATCAAGTTTGAGTGCTTGTCTGAGAAGAGAAAATGAGTAAGTCAGTAAGGAGGTATGTTCGTTTGAGCTCACAAAAGCTCAGTCTTGCTATTCAAGAAGGTGCTTTGGTTGACAAGCCCAGGCTTTTTCCCACTAGATGCAGTAGAAGGTTGCAATTCCAGGACATTGCTACTCAATTGGTAGATGAAAAAGGAAAGTAGTCGGTGTGCTCTATTACTAGTGTTGTTAGGAAAATAAGGTATGGGCATGGCTCCTCTAGATTCCAACACTCGCACATTGACCTTACGAGCAACACTTCTGATGATGTAACTAAGACCGACTCTGACTACTATCGATATTTACCTCACTTCAATCACAGTCTGTGCTCTGATGAGGAAGTGATATCTGTGGTACCATTTGTTGTTAAAACCCCAAGCGGACCGTCTTTTACCTTTCCCAATTCATGCACTATATATGTTTTGCAGATTCAACGTGTGGGAATTTTTGTAATGAAAGTCAAATGCAATGGAGATTTTGTTCAAATGAAAACTTCTAGTGAAATTACATTTGAGCCTGAAGCTTGTTTCTCCCTTGCAATATAAAAGGGAATTCAAGGCTCATTTGTAGGGAGAGAACTGATGAAAGCTCTAGCTAGGTTTTGAGTTGAATATATGGGTAGAAAGATATATGTCCTCTGATGAGGAAGTGATATATGTGGTGCCATTGGCTGTTAAAACCGCAAGCAGACAGACTAGAACCATATTGGGAAAGGACAAGAAAGAAGAGGAGGTTGAGGGTCTACCATATTGGGCAACAACTGGAAGTGGGTGCATATATCGGGGTTTGAGTGTTGGTAAGGGCAGAGTGGTAGGTAAATAAGAAGTTGTTGTGGTGCCTTAGTGGAAATTTGGTTGCAGCCTGGTTTTTTGCGTGGATAGTGACAAAGGGGATTTTGATGACAATTTGCATTCCCTTTTCTTTTAGCTTTCCCCAGTTCATGCACTATATATGTTTTACAAATTCAACGTGTGGGAAGTTTTGTAATGAAAGTCAAATGCAATGAAGATTTTGTTCAAATGAAAATTTGTGGTGAAATTACATTTCAACCCGAAGCTTGTTGCTCCCTTGTCATATAAAAGGGAATTCAAGGCTCATTTGTAGGGAGAGAATTGATGAAAGCTCTAGCTAGGTTTTGAGTTGAATATATGGGTAGAAATATATATGTCCTCTAATGAGGAAGTGATATTTGTGGTTCCATTGGCTGTTAAAACCCCAAGCAGATGAAATAGAATAGATAGCCTATTTTGAGTTTTGGATGAATATATGCAAATTATCTTAAATTGTATGTAGATATGACTTATAAGCATGAATAAACATATAATTATAATATATGTTCTCTCCTTATGTGGATTTAAGTGAATTTTGAATGAAATGTTAATAATGAATTTGTCATTCTTCTTTTGAGAATTTGTTCAATTGTGTGTCTATTTTTTTGCTATGATTCAAGAAAATCAATTAAATGCTTAAATGGATTCATAAGTTTATAATTATTTACAAAGGATTTGATAAGTAGTAATATATCAGAGAATTAAGCTCCATAATGCAAGGTATTATATGAATAGTCCATTCTATTAAATTCTTGGGTCATTTTTGCTAACGGTAAATGGGTAACTAAATATTTAACTGATGAAGAATAAAAGAATAATATGTAAATGGGTCACTCACTCACTCCCTCTATCTCTCTCCCCTTAACCCTAAACCCTAAACCATTAAACTTTAAACCCTTAATATTAGGTGTGTATTAAAACATTATAAAAGTATAAATTTTTGGAGTTCTATTAGGAATTGAATGATAAATGATGATGAATGGTAAAATCTAAAGCACTTTAATATTTTCAACTAAAATGTTAGAGTTCAATTAGGATTAGTGTTCACTTATGGCTAGGTTTAGGGTTTAATTAATGTTCAATTTGGGTTAGGATTGAGGATGAGGTTGGGGTTTAATTAAGGTTATGAATTCAATAAGAGTTGAAATAGGGTCAAGGTTAAGATTAGGGTTGGGGTTAAGGTTCAATTAGGATAAGAATTATTGTTAGGGTTAGGATTAGAGTTCAACTATAGTTCAAAGTTAGGGTTATGGTACAATTAGGACTACTATTCAATAAGTGTTCCCTTAGGGTTATGATTAGAGTTATGAATCTACAATTAGGGTTCAACTAATGTTCACTTAGGGTTTCTTTCTTGGGAGAAGTTTATTGAATGGTAAGTGTATTTTATAAAATTAATATGTCAAGAATTAATTTTAGATAGTACTACATGTGATTTTTCATATGGTATCAAATTATAGATTAAAATTGATAACAGATTTCCTTCCTTCTTTTGCATTGTAAGCTACCATAATATATGGCCTTAAAATCCTATTCATATTTTGAGCTTTTCTAAACTATACAACAAACATCGAACAAAAAAAATTGTTATGCATTTTTTCCAAGCAAAAATCCTTAGAATTCTTAATGTGTTACTTAGGTTAATTATTTATTGCAATAAATAAATACACACTAATATATATATTATGTATTTAAGGGAAAATATTAAAATGTTTATATATATAGAAAAATTTCAATGCAAGGGATTCAATTACATACCTTTGCTTTTGTTAATGTTGATGAAGATACAAATCTTGATGAAGTGCCAAATTTGATGACATGATGATATAAAAACTAGAATATCTTTGCTCTATGTGGCACTTGAAATTTTGTACAAAACTATAACTAACTCTACATCAAATTTGTGACTTTGGACCTATTTTGCATCAATAAATATGAGCTTTGACACATGCCTCCTAATCTAGCATACAATATGTACTTAAATGCTCAAAATAATTGGGAGTAGTGTTGATATTGGTGGATCTTTGGGAAGGTCCAATGCTTCACCTTTGTATCTCTCCCTATAGATAGAGGTAGAGATGAATATAGAATAAGAGAGGAAAAGGGATAAAAATAGATAGAGATATAGAGATATAGAGAGAGGGGAGAGAGAGAGAGATAAGTAGAGAACGAAATAGATATAGAGATATATGGGAAGATAAAGGGACACATAGGTTGAGATATGAAGATAGATAGGGGTATAGGGAGGGAGCAAAAGATCGGGGAGAGATGGGAGAGATAGAGAGAGGGTGGGAGAAAGGAAGACAGATATGTAGAGGAGGGAGAGATAGAAGATGGGGAAGATGGGAGATATATGTAGAGAGGGGGAGAGAGGGAGAGCGAGAGGGGGAGGATAATTTTTTAGTTTAAATTCTATAAAATATTCAATAAATAATAATATAAATATTATAAGAATTATATAATTTGTATTTTAAATTACACACTATATTTTATTTTTTGAAAAATATGTAATTTTTTAACCATTTTCCTATATATTTAGTATTAAAATTTTTGCATCTTTTAACAATTCAATATATAATAAAAATAAAATATAGTTAATAATTTAATTAACTAGCATACTTATATTAATTAATAATATATGTAAAACACACCGAGAGTTATCTTTATCAAGATGCCTATTGACTTGAAAAAATGCTTACATTTTCATGAATATGAATTTGGAAAGCAATCAATTTGATTTCATTATTGTTTGTGTCATTGTTTATCTCAATTCCCATATATAAGGGTATACACATTGAAATTTTAAATCATACCAACTTGTCTATAACAACAATCAACCAAGAACAATAAATTTAAAAGTAGAAATGTTCATCAATCATTAGATTTAGTATTGACAGCATCAAAGAAGTATATGATGACAAAATGGCATTAACTAACTCAGATATATCCACTTTTTTTTTTCAAATGTTTGCATACATTGTTAACATTATATACAGTCAAGCATTTGAATGTTATGAAACATATAGCTTTGCAATTGAGTCTAATAAAGCTTTGCTCTCAAATGAATAATCAAAATTTTTTGTTTTTATGACTGTGCATTTAATCCTTTGTTCAAGTATATAAGTCTCTTTTTTCACTTGAAGTTTAAATATGTATCTGTTGAAAAGGACCTTTTGTATAATGTGTGAAAACTTAACATCATCTTGTTTTTCATGCTTCAAAATGTTCAATTCTTTTGTTGTTACACCCATAATTTCTTTTGCCACTTCTTCAAAAGTTGTAATCCAAGTGAATGAAGTATGGTCTTGCACTTTGCATTGAAGTATATATTTATAATCACATTCAGGGAAAGTTTTATCACATCTTCCACAATACCACTGACCATTTTCATTAGTTTTTACCTTCTTTTTGCAGTGCCTATCTCCAATTTTCAAGGGGCATGTTGTATAACAAAAAATTTCTACCTTAATGAAAGATCGGGTAGCTTTTATCACTATCCAATAAGGTTTACTAGAGTTGGAAAGGTCTTGATCCTGTATTTGTGAGATACTAGGGCTAGGAACAAATAGGGTTAGGGGTGGGGTTCAATTAGGGCTAGAGTTTAATTAGGGTAATATTTCAATCAGGGCTAGAGTTTAATTAGGGTTAGGTTTCAATTAGGGTTAGGGTTAAGGTTAGGATTTGGGATAAATCAGGGTTAAGGTTCAATTAGGATAAGTGTTCACTTAGGGTTATTGTTAGGCTTAAGATTGGGCTTAAGATTTACTTATATAGTATTTTGGATAATAGAAATTTTTTTGATTGATTTAATATTTTATAAATTCATTATTGAATTTAAATCTTATAATTTATTCTCTAAATTCATTATAGAAACAATGTATGAGAATTTATTCTCTTGATTTTGAGGGTGAAAGTGTGGCTACATAGGGTTTCTATACATAGTATTTGTAGAAGAATGGTATCTCTATTTTGAATTATTCTAAACCTTATTTCTATGTAGTAGTTTTTAAATTCATTTTGTTGTTATACTCTATAATTAATAGTTTATATATTGTACTCTCTATACATGATTTTTAGCAAGATTGGGGACACTAATAGAACCTTCATTTTTTTTTTAAAGACTAAGAAATGTATGAAAATTTGACAACATGAAAACCATGAAAATAAAAGTGAAAATAAAAATTTAACATAGTAAAAATGGCCAATCATGTGCCAAAAATGAAAAGAACCATTTTTTGTTACTCTAATATTTCAACCACATACTAAATTACCAAGTGCATTTTATAAATGTATCATGCAAGGAGCACAATATTGGGAATCAATGTGAATGATTCTCATCAAGAAATTAGACAAGCTTTGAGATTGAAGGACCCAAGATCTTTGTAGGTTTTCAATGAAGATTTAATTAGCCACTAATAGGAACAATAAGAAAATAGATAAATGTGAGAATAAATCCTAATATCGAAGAGTGTTGTGCTAAGAATTACATACACATCTCATAAATTTCAATAGAGACATGAGGCAAATTTATAGAAATAAAGGAAAGAAATAGCTATTTAGATAGTTATTAATCTAAAAAAGATTAGGACCTACGTACTTCAAGAGATTAATAAAAATAAGTTTTTATTTATAATTTTTAAATTTGATAATTTTGAAATTATCATAGATGTAAAGTAAAGATAAAATTTTTCAACAAAACAAATAAAAATGCAAACAAATAATGTGATTAATCAAGAATAACATGATATTGCAAAAATATAATAAATAAAAGAATATGCATAATTGTACATAAGCCATCAAAAGTCTAAATATACCTATCTTTATAAAAAAATAAAAATATTTAAAATGACTACAAATTATTAAAACTTATTAAGCTCCATGAAAAAACACTACCTTCCATATATAAAGAGTATACAACATGATACTTATAGAAAAAAAAATTATGTAGGATACCAAAAAATTGTTAAAAAGATAAGATAAGATAAAATTATAAATGAAATTAATCATATTAATTTCATAGTTAAAAAGATAATTATATGGATCTTTAAATATACATATATAATAATCTTTAAATCTTTATTTGAAGCAATATATATTATATTTTATAAACTTATACATTAAATTTTTTAATATTTAAGTTATACTAAAATCTAAGATGTTCAATATTCATTATTATATTTGAATTATAATATTGATTAAAGATATATAATTATATTTATAAGATTTAAATTCAATAATGAACTTAGAAAATATTAAATCAATCAAAATTGTTTCTATTATCCAAAATACTATATAAGTAAATTATAAACTATTATAATATAATATTTAAATTTTCTATTTCAAATGTTAAATAATTCTAATGTTAAATTTTTATAATTATAAACTTACCTTTTAATGATGTTAGTAAGTTTTTAATTAAAATTAGTTTTTCAAGCATATATTAACATGCCTAGATATATTCACCAAAATCTATTATCTATTATTGATTATGTAATTTTGTATGTATAATATATTTAAAAATAAATAAAAATATATTTTTGAAAAAAAATATATATTAAAAAAATTAAACAATATATTTTTTAAATTAGAAATATATTAGAAATATTTTGAATGTATTCAACTATCAAAATATGATTTTCTTTTTAAATATACCATTAAAATCACTAGTTGCCCTAATCTCTCCATTTTTGCTCATTTTTAATGAATTTCCCCCCGGCCTTGTCAAATATTTCATTTTAAATGTTTTGCTTTGGAAGCAATGAAACATTTAAAATATATTGCACAAAAATTTCCTCGGGCCCCACCTTGTACAATCCATGTGGCACCCACCCATGATTTTGTAATCAACCAAAGCACCATCGCGGGATGGCGGGGAATGACTTAGATCAAACACTAATACATTTGACTGCAAAATATGACGAAACTGTCCGACGAAATATGTAAAATTCGATGTTCATCAGGTACTTGTAAAATTTGATGTGTAATTTCGAATTTTTTGAAAGTTTATCCCTGACGTTCATCAAAATTTCGACAAACCTAGGGTTCATCGAAACGTCATCTATTATTTTCGTCGAATTTTTGACAAACATGAAAAATTAAAAAAATCAAATTATGGCCGACATAAAGAAAAGTGAGTTCGCGCCTGATTTATTGTGACAATGTTTTGCTCTACTTGAGACAGTTTGTGGACAATTAAGGATGATTTTCTTGGGAAAAATTAAAAAAAATTCAAGAAGATATCGCCAAGTTGAGGGTAGTCATTGTCTTTTTGCAGAATTCAGTTGTGAAGTCATATTTGTAGTTCTAGGTTTGAAAATCATATTTTAAAACAACATCTCATCAGATTTCATTTTTAGAGGTTAAGGGTTTTGAGAATTTCATGTCCATATTTTGTTGTGTGGAATTTGTTAAAATAAATATTCGAACAGCTCCCTTCGGGTTTCTTTTTGTGAATGTGTGCGTCGGCCAGTGAGTCACCGAGTTTAGTCAGCTTTCCATCAATTTTTGATCTCTTCCTTTTTGCGCATCTCTTCTTCGCAACTTCGGGTAGCGGCTTCCCTTTCGGGTCTTGAGGAGTTGCACTGGACGTCCACGTGTCTCACTTGCAGAGATTTTTATTTCCTTTTCCTTTGAGGTCTCTTCAGGTCGCGAAAGCCTTCCGCGAGGGCTGTCACTTCTAAATATTGTCAGAGGGACCCACATCTTGCTACATGGTGGCATATCGCAAGCTTTTCATGCTGGAATGAAATAAGCAGCTACGGGCTACGAAATGATTCTGCATGCCTTCTTTTATTATTGGTCAGCCCCACCTCCTGCTAGGTGGCAACTGTTCGCATATTTTCAATACGACAGAGAGGTGAGCGACTGCGGGCTGCGAAACACTGCCACATGTCTTTCGCACCCAGTTGATGCGGCTTTTTCTCCAATACAACAAAGGCCTCAACCCATTGGAAACGTGTTGCTTCTTTGCAATCTCTCGGCAGCAGTAGGAGAATTTTTCATTTGGGCAGTGACTGGCTGCCACGTGCCTTACGCTGTCCCTCGAAGCAGGCGGTAGGCTGGCTGAGGGAGATTATGCTATTGGGTGCCACTCTTCATGAATTCTAAAACGGTGGATGACACTTGTAGCCTCGGGCCTGGCTAGAACTACTGCCATCATTATGAGGAATGCAGCCGCACCAGCATGACCAGATGTTGTGTTCTAACTCGTTGCTGTTGTAACGGCCTAAAATTTTTTGATTCAGGCATCATTGCAGGAGATTGTGGGATATTTTCTATTACAGCTCTCCAAAGCGGTGGGATTTTTCTCTCCTACTATATATACTCTCTCGGTCAATGAGAGAGGGGTTGGAATAAATTTTAGGAAAAAGGATACTGGTTTTAGCAAGAGACACCATGCCTCTTTTATATATTTATTTGCAAGGAACTTTCAGACTGTGCCAACTGTTCGGCCTTTCTGTTTTTCATGTATTGATTAAAACTATAAACTGTGCTTTTTATTGTCTTAAGCATTTCGTTTGACAAGACTTCTATATATTGAATACAAGCTTGCTTATCTAAATCATGTCTAAATGACTCTTCTTAGTAGTAAGGATGTATGCAATATTATTTTATATCAATAAATGAATTATTTATGCTATAGCTTTAAGTTTCTGATGTCTTGGAACATGAGAACACCATTCAAGCCCTTAAATCTATGATTTATCGTGCCCATCAGCAAATTTTGACGCATCGCCTTAGATTAGACTTTGCTTCATTATATCTGTTTCCTTTTCCCTTTCCAAAAACCTTATAGAAGAAGCCAGCTTCTCTAAAACTTGGAGGTCACTCTGTTTGGTGCAAAAGGATCCCCCTGAACTGAGTTTCCCATAAGGCACTATTACCTCACCAATTTTTGGCATCAATAATTTTTCCTTTTTCTAGCATGCCCGGTGCAACCGCACTCTAATGAAATTGCCTTATAGAGAGGTGTATGAGCCATCGACCTGTAACTAGATCCTAGACTACAAATAACCCAGGTTTACTAGTACTTCTGCTAGGGACAATCCAAGCCGCAAATCAGTTAGTAACCGTTCCATTCCCACTGCCCTTTCCTCTCACCATGTTGCTGGCCGTGAACAGAAACTATGTAGCATGGGATGCTAGAAGTACCCTGGTAGCTCCAGTAGCGCCTAACAGAACATGCCAGCAGAACATCTGCAGGATGTAGCGGATGTATGCCTGGTACATGGTATTACAGCACAGAACGTAGCCCTGAGGCTCTGGACTGGTACTGAACACTGACTCCTAATACAATTCGCACTTGGGATGACCTCAGAGATCCGTTCTATGAAAGGTTCTCAAATGACGAAAATCATTCTTCGTTATATTATCAGCTATCCATCATAAGACGAACGCCCTAAGAGGCTTTGATAGATTTCAATGCCCGATTTCACTCAAGTTGGTAGAGGATTCCTATGACTATTCACCTGACTCCAGAGCTGGCATTCATATTTTATCTGAAGTCCATTAACTCTGAAATTTCTGTGATGATTAAGTCTTTGAGAGGAGCCACTCTACCAGATGCTTATTCTACTGGTATCAAAGCTGAGAATCATTTGATAGATTGTAGAAAGTTGCCTCCTCGACCTATTATCTTGATATTTCCTGAAATATCAAACCTAGCACAAGAGGTTGCATCAACTAGTATGACAACTCCCCAGTCGATGTACTCCTATGCGGCCGCTCCTGAAGGCTTGGCTTCTACATCGAGTTCTTCCAAAGATGAAATAGGCGACCTCAAGGAGATGTTACAAACTATGGCAAATGACATAACAACTCTCAAGCGGAACCAAACAATGCCCCCACGGCCCGCATATTAAAACTATCAAGGTGGGTGATCCACTTACCAACAAAATCAATATCAGAGTGCGCCTCATGCTAATCCAACAATGTTGATTACCAACCAAATGGTCCTGGTGCCTACCCCGCTCACAAGTGCGTCACCAAGCTCAAGTAGGGAATTAACCGCAGGATAAAACAATCTTATCGACGATATCAATCCATGGTGTTTCCACTGCAATGATGCACATATGCCCTGAAATTGTCTATGCGGCAACTTACAATAGAAGGTGGCAGAACAATGCAATCAAGATATTATAGCAGAAAATGGAGGACATATTTATGACTTGCCAGTGGAGAGTGTGGTCCTTACCGTGCAAATGCAAGGAATGTCTTCAGAGCAAGAGTCTGACATTGCTCTGAATCATGCACTCTTCTCTTGGATGGAAGAAGAGGAAATAGTGTTTACTAATGACACATCCATATCTAAAACACCACAGGTGCAATATGACTATAACACACGCTCAAAGAGGAGATTCACCGGTGAGCCTGTTGTTTCACTTCCAGACAGCCTGCAGTGCAAAGGCATGTCTGATCAAATTCTCAGTGCTTCTATCGTCTCTTCGTCTTTTCAACCACGGAAGGAAATTATCATAGCAAGAACAAAGGAGCAGAAATCTCTGAGCTCATCCCCTTTTAATGTGGTGGAGCAATTAAAGAAATCATTCGCTAATGTGTCGTTATGGGACATTCTAGCTATCTCGGAACAAAAGACTATGCTACAAAAGGCACTTCAACAAGAGGTCCACTCGGCATCAACAGTTCCGTCTGCCAGTTCAAAGGTGGTTTACAAAATTCCACTAGCTAAGGTTCTTACAGACAGAGCAAAGGAGCCCCATGCGGAAGGCGGAGGTAGGCCAAAACCTCAACCCTTCTTCTTGACTCTCATTGTAGGGGAAAAGCTATTACACAACCCTATGATTGATTATGGCGCTAGTACAACGGTTATGCCAAAACTGATAGTCGAAGCCTTGGGACTCAGCTACGAACCTATGAAGAAGGGGGTCATGCAGCTGGATGGAAATAAAGTTGATACTATGGGTGTCATTAAAGTGCTTCCGTTAACTCTTTTTGCCTGCCCAAGTATCACAGTCCCACAAGATACAGTGATCATAGATGTTCCACCTATGTTTGGTCTCTGTCTATCTCGAGAATTTACTTCAAAGGTCAGCGGATACTTGTCTTTAGATTGGTCACATCTAATACTTAGGACCAAGCATGGCATGAAAATGAAGATAGAATTAGAGGCTCTACATTTCAAACATGTGGAAAATGAGGCCCTAATCAATTTTGAGGCCGCACATACCTCCATCACCAAGCAGGACATGTATAATGTCGAACTACTAGAGGAGGAGAAGGTGAGTGGAGACCGAAATGATAAGGAAGATGCTCTATTGAGAAAACACATAAAAAATAATCCTTTTAGAAATTATCATGCTACCAGATTGGGCACATATGTGATTTATGATGAAGACCAAGTTTGATCCTGACTATTCCCCGAACGCAAAATAACGATGCAGATCACATGGCGGTGATCGGTGCTCAGTTTGATCCTGTCTCTGACTTTCTTCAGAACCAACATTCAGTGCGAGTGCTTGTTCGACCAGCGATTCCCAACAATGATCAGAGTTGGCAAGTCTTTGAGAGCGATGAGCACATCACCTCGTTTATCCAACACTCAAGGGAATTTGCTGATCAACTTCAACCAAAGATCGCTGAGGCCTATGAAGGAAAAATAATGCAGCTGAAGTCAAATAAACTTCTAAAGGGATTAGTTACTCTCAAGAATTTTTTTGATTGTAGTGACGCCAAAAATGATAAGCGGAAATTCATGGCAGACAAAAGTGATTATGAAAACCTTCAGGTCTCTGATGACAGGAATCTTCAGGTCGGAAAAGATGTCTCATAGCAAGATAGAGAAAGGCTTATCAGTTTTTGTGAAAAATATGGAGTAGTGGCCTGGTTCTACGATGATCTGGAGGGTTACGATCCTGACATCATTCAACATATTATTGAGCTAACAGAAGGTGCGAAACCAGTCCGACAGAAATAGCGGCCAGTTAACACTAAAGTTGAGGCCTTGGTGGCACAACAGCTAACCAAACTCATTGAGTCACGTATTGTCTTCCCAATCAAACATAGTACTTGGGTATCAAATCTGGTACCAGTTCGAAAGAAGAATGGTGATATCCGCTTATGCGTGGACTTCCGAGACCTAAACAGAGCATCTCTGAAAGATCACTATCCACTGCCTTCTATGGAGTCGATCCTCCAGACTGTTGCAGGATCAACATTGTTCTCTCTGCTGGATGGCTTCTCTGGCTATAACCATATTCAAGTTAAAGAAGAAGATCAACACAAGACTACATTCACTACCAAGTGGGGAACATTTGCATATGCTAAAATACCTTTTGGTTTATCCAATGCAAGGGCAACTTTCCAGCGAGCCATGGACATCGCATTCAGCGAACTGATCAATAAGTTTATTCTAATCTATTTGGATGACCTTACTGTGTTCTATAAATCTAAAGATGATCATTTTTATCATTTGGAATTAGTTTTTAAAAAATGCCAGGAGTTCGGGGTTTTCTTAAATCTGAAGAAATGCATTTTCAGAGTACCGCAGGGTAAGCTATTAGGGCATGTTGTGTCTAAAGAAGGTATTTCAATTGATCCTGAATGAGTAAAGGCTATCAAGGAACTTCCCCTTCTGGTAAATAAGAAAGGTGTCCAGTCTTTTCTCGGCAAAGTAAATTTCATCAGCAAATTTATTTCTGATTTTGCAGGAATAATTAGGCCGATCACCCTAATGCTGAAAAAGGACCAAATTTTTAAGTGGACAACGAAAGCTTGGAGGCTTTTGAAAAGGTCAAAGAAGCGATCTCCACAGCCCCAGTGCTGATTAATCCAGATCAATGCAGAGATTTTATAATGTATGCCTTCAGTAGCAAGTCTAGTATTGCTACTGTTCTGACTCAAAAGGATAGTGAGGGAAAGGGAGAGCATCCAGTGGCGTTCTATTCCTGAACCCTAAAGGAATATGAGGCGAATTATAACTTCATCGAAAGATAGGCCTTTGTAATAGTAAAGGGACTTAAAAGGTTCCGCCATCTAATTTCCTGCAACAAGGTTCTGGTATATGTCGCACATTCTAGTGTGCAGGAATACATCATGGAAGGAGAGATCACAGAAAAAAGGGCCAATTGGATTACCAAGATCTTGGAGTATGACATCGAGGTCAGGCCTACTAAGACTGTTAAAGGCAGAGGACTATGTGAATATATGGCACAGAACGAAGGGGTACCTAGCAAGGAGGAACAGCTAGAGCTCGTCCTGATAAACGCATCGAGATCGGAGGATGATTGGCTGACAGATAGAATGAACTTCATGCAAATCGGAAGGTATCCGCCAAGCCTCTCATCCCAAAAAAGAAGGTATTACCGACTTCAGAATTACGGATATATGCTGATAGAAGGAGTCTTTTTTAAAAGGAATTTCAATGGTGTGCTCCTGCGATGTGTTACTTCAGGGGAGGCGTAGAGGATCCTTGATGCATTTCATAATAGCGACAAAGGTGGACATTTTTCTTCCAAAACTACTGCCATCAAAGTCCTGCGAGCTGGATATTACTGGCCTACACTTTTCAGTGACTCCTACTCTCTGGTAAGGGCTTGTAAGAAATGTCAGTTCTTCTCTGACAGAAGGAGAATTCAGCGATGCCCCTCAAACCTATCATGGCGGATGAACCATTTCCACAGTGGGGCTTGGACTTCATCGGAATGATCAACTTGGTTTCTAGTGCCAGACATAAATGGATTCTAATGGCTACAGACTATTTCACAAGATGGGCGGAAGTTGTTCCCTTTATGGGGGCAACAGAAATAGAGATTGTAGACTTCCTTGAAGCACTGGTCAAAAGGTTCGGCCCTCTGAAGACAATCATTTCGGACAACGCCAAAACATTTCTAGGTACAAAGGTATGTCACTTTGTATTAAAAAATGGCATATTCCTTAAGGCCTCATCAAACTATTATCCATAGGGAAATGGCCTAGCCGAGTCAACAAACAAAAGGTTAGTCTGACTCCTTAAAAAATTTGGCTCAGAACACCAAAGGGAATGGCATAAAAATCTCTAAAAAGTGCTATGGGAAAACTGCATAACCCCTAAGCAAGTCCTTAAGACTTTGCCTTATGAGCTGGTGTATGGGAAGGAAGCGCTGTTGCCTATCTCTATGGAGATCCCAGCAATAGAGTTGCTGAAATCCCTTGAGATAAAACAAAATGAAGCCATGGAGGTTCGGCTCACTGAATTGTTGGAAGTACAAGAAAAAAGGGAGAATTCCTTAATAGTAATGAAAAATCATCAACAGGTGGTCAAACGATGGTTTGACAAGAAGGCTTCCAACCAAGGTCCGAAAAGCGGAGACTTAGTGCTAAAATATGACAGCAAGGCTGCAAAGCCAGGTCAGCACGGTAAATTTGATAGCCTATGGGAGGGACCCTTCAAAATCATTAGCTGCAGGTAGCACAACACTTTTGAGCTGGAAAATATGGAGCAAGAGCCATTAGGGATCCCGATCAATGGGATTCATCTTAAGTTGTTCCATTAGGCATTAAGCTCTACCTTGTACAAATGTAAATAGTGCTTTGTTTCCTTTCCTATTTTTGGCCTATTCTTTTTTTAATCAGTTGTCTTTCTACGCATTTGTTCATTATTATGGGTGGGTAAAACATCAGAGTTGATATTACACAAATACTCTCATACGTGGAGAAATAGTATACAAAACTTGCAAACCCAGAAAATTTTAAACACAGAAGCAAAAAGTGCATGGATTTTCCTTAAAAACAAGAAGTATATATTTATATATATGTTTTTTTTTTGTTACAAAATGGCTGGGAGGCCGATTTCCAAAATGTACAGGTATCAAGGTATATTATATACAATAAGCCTTTTATCAGGTTTATCTAAATAGGAGAGTTACATTTTGAGCAAGTAAGCAAAGGGGTTATCTATCCACATGAATGGCTGGCAACAATTGACGCATTCACTACAACATCCACTTCTTCCTCATCCACGAGCTCCTCAATAGCACTAGTAGCATCATTCAACACAGCCGTCATTGGCGGTGGATACACCAGGTTCCTAAAGTCAGTATACCAGTCTACGTCATAGAAGGTATCACGTTGTAGCTCTAAAATAGGAAGTGAAGGGCCTGAGTAACCCTTTATTGGTGCTGGTCACGGGTCTGTAGGCAGAATCCACTGAGAAATGGCAGCCAAATGACGACAGCTTCCTCTTCGATAAAGTGATGTAGGTCGCTGGCTATTGGTAGGCCTATCTCATATGCAACATGCACAATGACCTCACCAAGCCCATTCAAGTATTTCTTTGAAAAGATTTCTTAAACCAGCTTCAAGATGAGTGGCCGGCGAACGCAAATGTCCAACATGGATGCTACAAAGTGTGAGAATATGTCGGTATTCACCCTATACTTTTCCTCATATTCTACGTAATCCTTCCCTAGGACCCACTTGATGGCTACTAGAACCAGCGAATGCTTGTTCTTCGTCATTCTTTTTAGCCTCCTAATGGAAATATCACCTAGAAACACCATCTGTGATTTAAATGAGGTTAGGCGAATTGGGGTATCCATTGTTCTGACACTGTCACTAGTCTCCTAAGATAATGCCGAATTTGCTCACCACCTAACCTATGAAAGGACTTGCTTAGCACTCTGCTACTGACCTATCACTTCTCAAATGCTAATTTTTTTTGCTCACTATCGACTGGCCTATTTATAGAAAAATTGACAAGACACATGCCAATCTGCCTCTAAAAAATGTGATATTGTGCTAGCTGCTATCTCAAAGGCCGAGTCTGCGTTTGTTCACATTTCTGGGCTAATACATGCATCATAGCACAGCTCAAGGTGTGTTTAATTAAATGAAGTTGATTAATTAGCTTTAAAAAGGTGGCGCTTGTTGATGAAGGGACATATGGCCGTAGGCTATTGTGTCATCTCTCAAGCACGTCCCAAAGCCCAAGGCGATACTCATATCTTTTCAAGTGATGATCGTTTGCTTGGCGTAATCATTCTGGCCAGAATATTAATTACCATCCCATGCTAATGCAAGGTTAGAAGGCAAGTTGCAAGCTCAATTTCCAAGGAGATCGGGGCATATCACATGATCTCGTAAATATAATGATGAAATCTGACTGCCTCGAAATAGCAATTAGTCCATCTTGCACGAGTTGCAGGATTAACGGTACATGCCGAATTAAATGCAAAAGGCTTGCTTTCGCCTACCACTTTGGGAAAGGTTACTATTATTGCATGAAAAGACTTAAATATTTCAAAGGCTTTTGAAAATGCAAGGAAGTGCAAAGTGTTTTCGGTCTGTCTATCTAGAGCAAGCAAATTCGTAGGCCAGGAGCTTACAAATTTTGCAGAGGAAGAAAAATGTCAGAATCTTCAGCCCAGCAGATGCAGGAAGAGATTAGCCAAGAACTGTTCACGGCTATTTGTTCTTCGGTTGAGGTATACGTATACGAGGATGTAGCATATGCAACACCTGGTATACCAGAGAAGATGAGAAGAGCCCACACGGAGGAGCTAGATAAACCCAAGGAATGGAGTAACCAGAAAAAGGTTAAAGAGGAATGGAGCAATATCTATGACCCAAAGCTTGTGAAGAACCCTAAATCCCTCAGAGAGGTAGCCTGTGCAAGGTTATCAGCAACAAGGGTGGACCAATCCATGGTAGGTAGAGTTTGGTATAGTGGTCTCCCACAATACATGGTCACATTGGTGCACTATTGCCCGGAGTTGGTCGACGCAGCTTTTTAGCGCTATAATCCAGATACCCATTGCATTGAGGGTCACAATTTAAGGGTCCATATCAGCCCAGAAGCCATCTGGCACATGTTATGTATCCCGAATCCAAGCAGAAAAATAGAGACTATCGAGCCTTTTTTCCCAAGCAAGGGGGAGAAAATATGGAAGAAAATGAAAACCAGCTCAGATTTCTTGTTAAAAGAAACTAGTAAGAAATGTATCGCATTCACTAAAGCACCGAGTATCCCATTATTGCATGGTTCATTCCGCGATGATCTTCAGGACGCTATGTCCATGTTGACATTTGTTTGTGGCCGAGACTCTGATGAGAAGATTGAGGCTTTTCAGCTGGGCCCTGCAATACAGTTTCACAAGCAGCATGAACTCTTCTGGTATGATTTTGCTGAGTTCATAGTTGAAGAAATGATACATCAAATGGATAATTATCAGGCGGAAAAGAATTTTAGATTTCTTTCCTACCTGGTCCACATGTTCCTGCACCAGAATCTGGATTTCTTCCTTTCGGCAACATATGATTATTATGCATTCGCGGACTACTTCATAGCTTCGGTCTTGAATGATTTAATTAGAGAAGGAGATATTGTCTGACTCACCAAGGAGCAGATCGGATTTATGCAAAGCTATACCCCTGCTTGTGACTGGTTCTTAGGCAGGGATTTCACAATCCTCTGAATGCAGGGCTTTACTGGAAAATATTTCCTGCTCCCGGCTTGCGTCACCGATAGGGTGCTCACACTGAAAATTTTCTGACAGGTGTGTGTTATTGATTTCACCTTCTGTAGTAGCGAAAGTGTCAAGAAGAAGGGGTTCTTCACTTGTCCGAAGAGTTTCAAGTCGGTAACACTGATTAAAAAATAATCGCACAAGTTGCTAGAAGAGAAGCTGGCACATTTAGGGTTGGTATTGATAAATGATAACTGGGAGTACAACCCTTTCAATGACTTACCAGAGCCACATATGAAAGTTACCCATGTTCCCTAACCATACTGGGAAAAGCGGCTTAATCTATAGACAGATAGAGATGAAGATTTTGTGGAATTAGTGCAAATCCCTATGCCAGACACTAGAGGCCCATGGCACAAGTTCTACTTTCCTGTGGCCATGGCCAGGGACAATCTTCCAATAGAGCGTAGCATGTATAACAAGTTGAAAGTGGGTGAGGAATGGAGTGATGAAAAAATAAGAGCTTTCTGGAAATATCTCTAGGAAATAGCACAATTGAATGCTCCTTATAATTAGCTAAAGGATGACCATAAGTTTGACAGATGGTGGAATGAAGGCCACCCTAGCCCGATCTCTAGTGTTGACAGGAGTGAAGAGGGAGAGGGATCTGAAGAGCATGAGGAAGAAGCGGTAGTATCATCCTTTTCAGCGCAAGGGGGCAACGTCTCCGGTCATGCTGCCTATGTGGCCACTAACGTACGCTTTAATATATCAAGAGGCTCGCTTAAACGCACTTGGGCCGCTAAACTAGCGAGGCTAATGCCTCAGCAGAAGGATCAAACTACCAAGGTTAGCGAGTGTCTGCCTGCGAAAAGGCAGCACACGGAAAGTGTTATTGAAGGGGTTTTGCAAGAACCCGTCGGAGGAGAAATACCCACTGCTAGCCAAATGCTAGAGTTTGCGGGTGAGTCATAGATGATCATGGAGCCACCATCGACCAGTCAACAGGTACATTTCGCTCATTCCTCTCTTGCATCTCATTCCTTTGTATCCGCCCCTACTCCGTTAGCAACTCCTGCCATAGGTCCGAGCCCTCCACCCTCTGCTTCTAGTCCAGCTTATTCAGTTGGATTTGCCCAATTTTCGCAGGCCCAACCATTTATAATCACTCCTCCGAGTATGCTTACACTTACCGCTGCTGCTCAAACTTTTCTCACCTCGCTTTCAGAAAATGTTCCCCCACAGTTTAATCCAGAAATCTTGATTACTAATGATCATGGACTGTGGAAACAAAATGTTATTAAATGTTCCCCCAGTCGGCCCCCATTCTTTTTTCGCTATGCTTATTGATCATCTTCCATTGCAACAAGCTGACATCTAGTCAGCAGCTCCCCTTTCCGAGCCAATGAGCCTTACAACTGAATCTCTGATTCAGCCACTACAAATGCCTAGCCCTACTAATAGTTCTCAGGCCAAGCTTTGGAATGTGCCACACTTTTCTCCACAAACTGTCACTCTCCAGAAGAAGCAAATGTGTGTGCCTATGAAAATTACCTATCCCTATGCCCTGCCTTCTGGTGTTCCTTTTGCAGGTGGGCTAGTTTCATCACCAGCCGAATTCATAGCACAGATAGATTGTGGAAAGGAGGCACGTGCAAATAAAATGAGGCGATGCAAGGCAAAGGAAGATAATGCTCCCGTCGAGCCGAGAGTACAAGCTTCGTATGATGAGGCCCGGCAAGAATTAAAATTCGCAACCATGTACCCAAGGATAAGAAAACCTCAGGGAGAAATGCAACCCCAAGATTATGAGATCTATGCTGTCGGACTTGACATGAAGGTAGCCCGGCCACAAGATAAGGTTGAAATCATAGAGGAGATGCAATAGGTGGTCACTTCCGACTTCCTCAAAATTGGCCGCCAGTTAAAGAAGAAATATGAGCAACTCAAGACAGCCAAGAAAAGGGTGAGCTTTCTAGAGACAAAGGAGAAATCTTTGGAAGCAGATATCGCCCAAATGACTGAAAGGGTGCTAACAACATAGAATGAGAGGAACAGGCTTCAAGGCGAAATTGTGAAAACCTAGGTTGCTAACCCAGGCTTAGTAAAAGAGTTGCAGGGCCAGAACCAAGCAGCGCAACAGAGCCTACGGTCAAAAGAGGAGGAACTTGAACACATCTGCCTTGAGTACAGTCAGAGGATGGCAAGGAAGGGTAAGGAGTTGGAGCGCCTACAAAAGTAGTATTAGCAAAAGGTACAAGAGAAAGAGGCTGAATTTAAAAGCATGAAAGCTAAGCTGGAAGAGGAGATTTGAGAGACAAAGACTTCTCTAGAGGAGCAATCGGCTAACCACTCTCGAGCTGAATAAAATTGGAATAAAGAAATGAGAAGCTATGCAGAGCAGTTGGTGTCCGAGAAAAGAAAGAAAGTAGAATTAGCTGAGGCCCTTATTTCAAGAGACACAGAGATTTCTTCACTTAAAGCCTCTCTACTACCTGCCCCTGCCCAACCTAATGTCATTCCACTGGTTAGGCAATTGTACATTTCTCACTGGGAGAAAGTCAAAACCTTCTGCCTAACACTGCAGCCTACCCTCTGATTTATTGACAAGGCATCAAGGCTCAATCAAGAAGCCTAGGACACAATTGAGCAGTTCCCACGTTTCATCCTGGAGAAGGTTCCTAAAGCAAGGGACTTGCTCAACAAGCTATACTCTGTCTCGAACGAAATCCTTGTTGGGGTGGGTATCAAAGATCGGGACATTGTTGCTCAAATTTCTAATAAATTCATTCATTGTCACTCTGCTTTCCAGCACACTAAGGCAGCGACGGCTTTTCTAAGCAAGGTGTTTGATGGCATACGGGGAAGTTTCTCTGAGTTAGGCAAGATGGGGCTACCATCCCTGTTCCTCAAGGATGGCTCCATTGCCACAACTACATAGATTGCAGAGGTTATTGAGCAGAAGGAGAATGACCTGGAGGCATTCAGGGAATTCGACAGTTCCCCAACGGCATCTGACGTTGAAGAAATCATTCATCCACTCTCCTAGCTACTTTTCCATATCTAAGCAGGCACCAACCTATCTGAAGTGTTGCTGCACAGGGAAGCTATTGATCTCCGCGGGGCATAATAAAATTTGTGCAGCATGGAAAAGCTATCTGAAGGTGAATGGTTGCCCTTGTAGGCTACTCTTTCCAAACTCTGACTCCATTCGCCCGACAGATAAAGCTCTGGTCTACAGAACCAGAGAGTTTTTGGGTTCTACATTCCTTGTCTGAAACGCCCCTGATAGTCGCCAAAAGCTGTTAAAATAAATATTTGAACAATTCCCTTCGAGTTTCTTTTTGTGAATGTGTGTGCATCGGCCAGTGAGTCACCGAGTTTAGTCGGCTTTCCATCAATTTTTGATCTCTTCCTTTTTGCGCATCTCTTCTTTGCAACTTCGGGTAGCAGCTTCCCTTTCGGGTCTTGAGGAGTTGCGTTGGGCGTCCACGTGTCTTGCTTGCAGAGATTTTTATTTCCTTTTGCTTTGAGGTCTCTTCGGGTCGCGAAAGCCTTCCGCGAGGGTCGTCACTTCTAAAGATTGTCGGAGGGACCCACATCTTGCTACGTGGCGGCGTATCGCAAGTTTTTCATGCGGGAATGAAATAAGCAGTTGTGGGCTATAAAATGCTTCTGCAGGCCTTCTTTTATTATTGGTCGGCCCTACCTCCTGCTAGGTGGCAACCATTCACATCTTTTCAACATGGCAAAGAGGTGAGTGACTACGAGCTATGAAACACTACCACGCGTCTTTCACACCCGGTTGATGCAGCTTTTTCTCCACTACAACAAAGGCCTTAGCCCATTGGACACGTGTTGCTTCTTCACAATCTCTTGGCAGTAGTAGGAGAAGTTTTCATTCGGGCAGCGACTGCCTGCCACGTGCCTTACGCTGTCCCTCGAAGCAGGCGGTAGGCTGGCTAAGGGAGATTATGCTATTGGCTGCCGCTCTTCATGAATTCTAAAACGATGGATGACACTTGTAGCCTCGGGCCTGGCTGGAACTACTACCATCATTACGAGGAATGCACCTACACCAGCATGACCAGATGTTGTGTTCTAACTCGTTGCCGTTGTAATGACCTGAAATTTTTTTATTCAAGCATCATTACAGGAGATTGTGAGATCTTTTTTGTTACAGCTCTCCAAAGCAGTGGGATTTTTCTCTCCTGCTATATATACTCTCTCGGTCAATGAGAGAGGGGTTGGAAGAAATTTTAGGAAAACGGATACTAGTTTTAGCAAGAGACACCAAACCTCTTTTATATGTTTATTTGCAAGGAACTTTCAGACTGTGCCAACTGTTCTGCCTTTCTGGTTTTCATGTATTGATTAAAACTATAAACTGTGTTTTTTATTGTCTTAAGCATTTCATTTGACAAGACTTTTATATATTGAATACAAGCTTGCTTATCTAAATAATGTCTATATGACTTTTCTTAGTAGTAAGGATGTATGCGATATTATTTTATGTCAATAAATGAATTATTTATGCTATAGCTTTAAGTTCCAATGTTTTGGAACATGAAAACACCATTCAGGCCCTTAAATCTATGATTTATCGTGTCCACCAACAAATTTTGGCGCATCGCCTTAAATTAGACTTTGCTTTATTATATCTGTTTCCTTTTCCCTTTCCAAAAACCTTATAGAAGAAGCCAACTTCTCTAAAACCTGGAGGTCACTCAGTTTGGCGCAAAAGGATCCCCCTTAAACTGAGTTTCCTATAAGACAATGTTACCTCGTCAATTTTTGGCGTCAACAAAATCATCATAAGATCACAACGGAGGAACATATTCTTGTGGCTGTAATTTTGTGATACATAACTATATTGATCATGTGGCACAGTTGTGCTATAACAAATATAGGATGCATTCATGTGTGACCCAAGTTAAATGTGGCTATGTTGTGATAGAAATGGAGGCACTCATATAATATAGTTAATTCAGGTTGTATAATGTAGGTGTCAATCATCATGGGGTGCATTCAGGTTGACCCAAGTTTAACAGGATAGGATGTAATTATAGCATGATTGAAGAGTGATTACCTCTTGCTGCAATAAAGAGCCTATAACTCTGGTCAATATGTAGAGTGGTTTTGTTATATCAATTATGTAGTGCATTCAAGCACAACCCATGTTTAATGGGTTATTCTAAAGAGTGATCAAGATTTTCTAAACCTTATGAATGTTACTTGACATATATTTGCATAATCTCAAATTCTTTCAGAGGCTTTTGAAGTATCAATGTATCCTATAAAGGGTTTAGAATGATTTCTTTTAATTAAATAAATAAATAAATGATGTATTTCCCTATAATTAGATAATGTGGATATCTCCTAAATTTTCACTAGCACACTATCCTCTTTGGCATTGTATTCATCACTCCAATGACTAGGTTTTTGCATGTGACATCTTTAATATCTTCATGACCGTGGCTTTTAAATAGATCTCAGTCTTTGCTTTAATCCTTTTCATAGTAACCCTTGAGTTCCATAATCCACCTTCAATCTCTTCTAAGAATGTTGTCTTAAGCTAGACTACATAGTATGCATATAAAGCGAGTCCTTCATACCTACCATTGTTCCAAACAACCACTCACTGCCTTGCTTAAAATGTTGCCTCCATAAGCACAATAGCATGTTTTAAAATCATGGTTGCAGTGATTGACCATTAAGCTCACCACTTTCATCATGAAGATACAATGAGATTTTTGTTTTCAAACTCAAGGCATTATGGAAGATAACATTGTGAATTGTTTGTTGTGTACAATTTGATTTTCTTGCACATTTACTGCTTTGCTAACTTCCTTTAAGACTAGTATTGCACCCTTAGTTGCAATCTCAAAGAGCTCACTCACTATCACTTGAATATTCCTTTCATGAGCATCCTTCTATAAAATCAAACTATGCCCTATAGACTGCCTACTTACTACAGGGGACTCATTGTTTCATGGTATTGTAGTTCTTAAGATCCTTCAACCTTATTGACACTACTTCACAGTCCACAAGGTATTATTCACTATTTTCTCATCTTTGGTGAGTCTCAAAACACTGCTCAAACATGCAATCCACTACCTCCATTATACAATATTAATGGCTAAGAAGAAACATTGAACCTATGATTACCACTATTACTTCATTTGGACAGTCATTCCCTGATTGCATTTGCCTTGTCTAACACACCAAAAGCATTTGAAAAAACCTTAAGGTCAGCAAGGGGGTAAGGAAACTCACTGTTAAAATCTCCACTTTACTATGCAAGGTTTGAGCTTTATTATCTTGTCACTGCTTAGCCTGTTTTTGACTGTAACATCTCAAGTGATTGTCATTCTTCTTATCGTAGATTGCATTTAAAAATGTCAGTAAGCTACATAGTGTGCTTGTTATTGGCTACAATCTTTAGATTGCAAGATGTTATTACCTACAATGTGTCAATCTTTCTGATATTGCAACCTCACTAATCCGCTGTAGTTATTGTTTATTTTTCTATGGAGGCCTAGGGTTTGTACCCTAATCATGCTCTTACCAATGCTTCTATTATTTTTTATTAGGGCTCTCTCAATGTTGAGGCCCGTAGGGATAAGCTCGTCATAAGAAGTGACACATTGCATCTTTATCTAAAATGATAAATCCTTATTGACTTTAGCAATGATGATTCTAACTCATTGCTCCTTAGGAATGGGTCACTTGCTCTTACTAGATCGCTACCTCCATTTTTTTAGGAATTTTGTGATCAAGTTCAATATTCTAATTTTAGGAGTCTTAAAGGTTGGAAATCATAGTAAAATTAGAATTTAATAAGTTTTGGAATTAGCATTATAAAGTGTTTTTTGGGGTCATTAACTTCAGACTATCTTCTCTTTTGCAGGGGTGGTTGCATGCCAAATTTTTTTGGTGTAAAATATTGGAATTATTAGAATTTGTTACCTATCTATGAATAAAAATTATTGGAGTGTGAGTTTGATATTTTTTGAAGATCTAAATAGTCAAGCTTGGCAAAGAAAATTCATGCCAGATAATATTAGTCTAGAACAAAATGAAGAGACACTTGATAGATTGTGGGCTAGATAGAAAAGAAAGGGTGATGGGAAATGTTATTGTCCTTGCAATAATTGCAAGGGCTTAAAGACGAGACGACTTTTAATCACAACAGCTGAGAAACATTGTAGGTAGTATGGTCACATTGAAGGGGGGCATGATTATCATCCATTGGTAAGTTGTTCATTATGTGTTTATATTGTTTTAACATTATATATATATATATATATATTGTTTATATTGTGTTTATATTGTTTTAACATTATTATATATATATATATATATATATATAATCACTTGATCATGATCATGGTTTATTTGTGTCTATCATTATTATAAAGGTGGGGTGCCCTAGGGCAGATGATATGGATTATCACGACCCAGAGAATGTGGTTTTGCAAGCAGATGAACATGGAGCTGTGAATATCAAAGATGAACTTAATGATCCTATGGAAGAAGATAATCATGTGCCATAAAACATAGTTGAAGATGATGGTACAAATACATTGATCTATGCCATATTTAGTGGCAGAGCTGTTCATGAAGATCAAGATGACTTTGATGATGTTTATGATTTACCTGTACTTGACAAGGCATACGAGCCCCTTTATGAAGGATCTGAAATAAGTCTTCTCTCTGTTGTATTGTTGCTATTGAACTTTAAGGTTATGAATGGTTTATCAAACATAGCAATCTCACAAATGTTAAGGTATGTCATATATGTCATCTTTTTTCATCTATTTTAATTGTTGTCAATTCATCACTAGTAAATAAATGATGAAATATGTACAATTAATATTTTTTATATGAACAAATTATTTTTTGTTGTAGATTGATTGGTGAATTTTTGTTACCACCATCAAATATTTTACCTCGCTCATACCGAGATTTATGTTCCATTATGAAAGATATCGGAATGGAGTATCAAGCAATAGATGCATGTCCCAATGATCATATTATATAACATAAACAACAAGAATTTGCAACAGAATGCCCAGAATTTTATATCAGTAAATATCGAATAAATCAACTAACAAAAAAGGTGTCTCACAAGGTTCTTCATTATATTCCCATTATTCCACATATGCAATGATTATTTAGGTGTGAAAGCTTAGTGCAATTGATGGATTACCATGCATGGAATAGAAGTGGAGATAACATTCTTTGAATGCCTGCAAATGGTTGGGACATGGAGGAAAAATGGCCACACTTTAAAGAAGAACCTTGTAATCTTAGGATTTCATTGGGAGCGGATGGTGTCAATCCATTTGGAGAGCTAAGATCTATTTACTCAGTGTGGCCTATTTTTGTTATCAATAATAACATTCCTCCATGGATGTCAATAAAGAGGAAGCACATAATGTTGTCAATGATTGTTCTAGGTATTTCTTTACATCAATTTTCTTTAATGTAGTAGCATATCATTTGTCTTATTTGTTGCATAATGACTTACATTTTTTTTATTCAATAGTCATGTACATTAATTTATATATATTGCAGTAAAATGGTTATAATAATTATGTAATATTTATGTTCATTCAACTAGGTAAGTACCAAGTGAAAGATATGAATGTATATATCGAGCCTCTTATCAATGAGTTACTAAAGTTATGGAATGTCGTCACTATGTATGATGTCTCTAGACCAATAGGACAAAGACAATTTCAATAATGCTTGTATGGACAATTCATCATACCCCAGGGCTAACACATTTTTGTGGTATGTTATAACATTCGACTGCACTTTAACAATATTTAATTTGATGAAGTAGATATCATGAATGTTTTTAAAATAATCTATTCATTATATATAATTATAAAAATTGACATATTTAATCCAATTATATATCATCTTGCAGGTCTTCAAACAAAGGAAAAATTTTTATGGCCAATTTGTGGTCCAAAGATGAAATCTCATTGTTCAACAATTTTAGGAAAGCAGGTGTTTGATGAGTATAGGCACTTCCTCCATAGAAATCATAAGTATCAAACTACTGAAAAACATCTTTTCAATGGAAAAAAGGAGACTACATCAAAACCACGAAGAATGTCACCTCACCTATGGAAGTTGGAATATAATAGAATTAATCGTCCAGGCTATACATCAGATCAAATTGTTTGTCTATCATATATGATATGTTTTGACTTTATATATTTATATTGTGTTGTGTTTACTCATGTTGTAATTGACAATGATTGCCGTTGTTAATTTGTTTAACTTATATACTTCATGAAGGTCATCAAGGCATTAATGGCTGGCTTCCACAAGATCTGAAAAGTTATCCCAGAAAATTTAGTAGGTTGCCCTACTATGAGCAGCTAAAAATTGTGTATTTGTTTGATACAATGCATATCAGAAATAATATAACAGAAACATTATGGAAAATATTAGATGGAAGGCATGACAAAGAAAAAATTGTCAAAATTTGTAGTGACATTCAAGAAGCCAATCATGCAATGAAAAATGTCATTCAATTAAATAGTGATGTAGACCAAATTAATATAAGTGCCCTTCCTTAGTTATTAACAGAACAGCACAACAATGCTATAAAAGAAGTCATACAAAAAATTCTATTTCCCATAGGATTTTTTGCGAACATAAACAATATAATAACAAATAAAGGTGAATTTGGGTCAGGGATGAAAATACATGATTGGCATACCTTCATTAAGGTAATTATTCTAGTATATTATATACACTTGTATAATGCATGTACTTTTTAGTGTATTGTGTTTATTACTTTTGGAAAAATAATGAGAAGATCATTTTATAATTGTTGCAGTACGTTCTACCTCTATCTCTCCTAGACAACTTTGACAACAATGTCAAACAAGTTATGTATGATCTTGGAAAATACATGAGGTGAGTAGCGAGATTTGTTCAATTCACTGTATACATCTTATAATTGCCATTTATTCAATTCCTTGTCTAATGTGTGAAATGCAAAAGTGTCTACCTTCAACATTTTTCAATGCACAAGAACACTACCTCATACACCAAGTTGAGGAGATTGAATTGTGTGGACCTGTACACACAAGGTCAATATGGATGGTTGAGAGGCACTTGAAATTTTTGAAGGCTTTTGTTAGACAAAGAACACATCCTGAGGGTTCTATGGTGGAGGGATATATGGTATACCAGACCATGGTGTACATTAGTGAATATCTTCCTAAGTTTGCAGCATAGATCCATTTAGATCACATTTGGGATCCCAACTCTATTAAAAAATTCAAAGGGGAGTACCTGTTGGGGAAAAATAGATTGAGGAAAGTGAGAGGTAATTATAAGATGGTCATGGAGATTAATTAGAATGTTTTTTATGTATATTGTACTTATTTAATTTTTAATCTTCAATATACATGAATTGTAATTTAAGGTCGTGTACTGTGGTATTTAACTAATTATACGTCGTTTGTGAATTTAAATTTATTTGGGTATAGTTGGTCGAGAGTGGGATGCACTACATTTGTACATCGCCAACAATCTTGATTGGATGACGGTATGGATTGAACGATGTCAACAATCTAGTCGCATATTAATATGGGAAGGTGTGGCTTCATTGGTTAAAGAAGCTCATCGTAATGGAAATTCCAATGTTACACAGAGGGAAATTGATTTAGCACATGGTTTAAGAGATAAATAGGTACGTATAAATATATTAATCACCTATATTATTTATTTATTTTTAATTATATTAATGTGTATATATCTTGAGATTTTTTTCTTTGCATACATTCAGCCAAGAATAAATATGTTTATCAACTGATGATATTGCAATAATTTTTACATGTTTGACATATTGCAGGTGAAACACTGCAAGGCTATGTGGTGCAATGGTTGTAAATTTTGAATCAAAATGTTGGATGACATGAAGAAAATTTGTGATTCTAGTATAACTGTAGTCTTTCAGGTGACTAATGTTTCATCTAGAAGCGACATACATCCAGAAGTCTCAGAAAATCGATACTATGGGATTTTGGATGATATACTTGAGTGTGACTTTAAGTCCTTCAGATTAATTTTGTTCATTCATCCTATGGTATAGGCTATGATTGAATGAAAATTATCTTGAGAGAACTATTATTGAACATGATAATGGATTTACCATGGTTAACACAAGGTTGATTGAGCAAGCTAAAAATGAGCTCTATGTTCTTCCAAGCCAATGTGAGCAGGTATTTTACTCAGAGGTTCCAAGTAAACCGGGTTGGTAATTTATTGTTAGACATGATCCAAGAGGAAGTCTAGTAAAGTATAATGTGGTGGAAGAAGAAGATACCGAAGAACTAGAAGATGATGTAGATGATGATCAGGATCAATGGTTAGTTGATGATGTCCTTGACGAATATGTTGAAGAGGAGGAACTAGATGATGATGATGTAGGAGTTAATGTTCATGAAGATGACATCCGTGTGGATGATGACATTATTGAAACTGATATCAATGACAATGATGATATGAGTAATCCTTATAATGTCGAATCTGGATCAGATGATACAGATAAAGAGTTGGATGAAGAAGAAGATCAATGACATTGAAATGTATAAGTTACTTCATTATATTATCTATTTGATATTAATTTCTTGATAGAATTATATTTGACTTATGTGGTTACATAATTAATTCATGATGTTTTTAATTTTTATGCCATTACATAATTAATTTAATGATGTACTTTTTAATGTTTGAAAGTTGACAAAAATTAAAACATTTCAATAGTGATGTTAACAACCTTGAAATTAGTGTGTTTTATGTTTCATGTGATCATAAAAGATTAAAAAGTCATTGTAGAGGTGATCGTTAGTGGTTGATGTATGTTGGTTCTTTTTACAATGTAAATAGGTTTTTCTTCCTAATATACCCATGGAATTGCCAATTCCAATGAAAGACAATTTCAAAGGACTGGACCAACTGATGAGGACTTTAAAATCCTCGTACACTTTGGGCTCTGCAAGACCGGGAGGGTGATCCCTTAATGTGTTTACAACCTCTGCACCATTATTATAAACAACATTAACAATAGCAGGATGATCTCCTTAATAGCTCAACACGATAAGATAATATCAACTAGAATTGGCTATTCATAGACAATATCAACTATCTGAGTGTGAGATAACTAAACACAATCCATTGTATAAGATAGTCAATGATTTGCAATTTGTAGCAAGCTCTAGGCAAAGACAAACAAATACTGAACTACACGAATAATTATAACTTAGATCAGTGCCATATATCCATTGCAGGAGTCAAATTCATAAGCATTTAGAGGTTTATAACATATTTAATACATCACATATAAGATCCCTGACAATATTGCATTACAATTTCATTAGTGTGCATTCTAACCCAAGACTACTTATCAAATCCTTATACAGCACATATCTGCCTATAATCCCATTCAACTATTTTGATTAATTCCTTGAATTAAAGCTAAAATAGAATCATACACACCACAATAGTGAGATGGATGAAACAACCCTTGGTTGTTTCATTCAAAGTTCAGATATGCATGTACAATGTAAAGACATGAGCTTGAATTTTCATTTCAACTCAAATGCTAGTACTATTATACAACATTAAATCTCTATGAACTCAAAACCTATTACATAATGACTCAAAACCTAAATTGCATTTCTCTAAAACCATCGGAATTTACAATTTGCTATGCAACTTCACCTAGACTTGACAAAAGTTATCTAACTTGCTAACCCGTACTTTTGGCCTTGAAATCCTTCTTATAAAAAATGAAGGAGCAAACAAGCACCAGGCTAGAAAGTACACCTGTCACCAGTCAATTGGAGCACCTAGTGATATTCCAAAATTTGTTACAAAAGCCACCACCTTGAAAAATATTCTTGTTCAAAAATCGTTACAATAGCAATCATTCTAGAGCATATTCTCGTTCATCATGTCGGCAGAGGAAGGTTGATGCAATAACAAAAAAACACTTGAAACCCACACTAAGAAAGTCATCCATACAAAACTGGAAACGTTGTAACCGCAACATCTTATTTGCCACCTGTGGGTAGCCCACTCTTTTTACTCATCATCATTCAAATACTTAGCCACCCACCTTTGGTATTCTTTGTCAGTTGGCCAGTAAAAATTAATCACCTCTTGTACCTTTGTACTATAAGGAAAATACTTTACAACTACCTGATTAGCATCTCTTTCAAAAGATTCTAAAAATGAGCTGGTACCAATAATCTTATCCATATAATTTACCAACAAATCATAATTTGAGTCATCACAAATTATTTTAATTTGATTATTGATGACTTTACTTGCTTGATCCTACCATTGTTGGAGTGTTCTAATTTCCCCCTACTCATTAGTTATATCAGGTAACAGTGTGTTACCCCAATCATTGAATTTCTTTACCAACTCCCTAATCTTCCTACTTAGATCATCTGGTAAGGTCTGAAAACTTTGCAATGATTTAACTAATATATAAGTAGGCTTCAATGATTGGGGTCTGTTATTTGCATCAAACCTTGAGGCTTTAGTCATAACATCTAGATTATTTTCCCTAGGGATCCACTTTTGAATTATTG
>VDFB02128519.1:10523359-10577412 GCA_007258455.2 Sequoia sempervirens | reverse complement strand
TAACTTTACTCCCCTTTCCCTTTTTATTCCTCTTTTTACTAGTTTTGTTCTCCTCCTTCACAACATTCTCCTACCTAACAGGTCATCTCCTTTGTTTTTCCTTTTGAGGATGTTGATGCAGTACTTCTTCTCACTCTACAATTTTTGGAGGATGAGGTTTTCTCTATTTCCATACCTGTCATATCATGTTTCTCTATCTCACTTTGGTTGTGGGTAGGTGAAGAAAATGGTGAAATAGGAGAATTCTCTCTTTTAGGTTCATCATGCCCTAGATCATCTTTAGGTTTAGGCTTAGGTAAAGGTTCTTCTTTTCCTTCGAGTGCCTCAAGAAACTTAGTAATTTCTTTTCAATTTTTAAAAGCATCCCAATCAACCTTGGGATGTTGAATTCTCAAACTTCTCTTAACTAATAAAGTTATCAACAATGGTGAGACAATGTAGTATCGACTTGCCTTCTCTAGTATTTAGAGTCCATTCTTTTCAACATGTTGTATAGAAAATTGGGCACATTGACAAATTGATCATGTCATAAATGGTTCAAAAACTTGAAATGAACAATATACAATAGATTATGGAAGCCATCACAAGTATGTATTTGATAATATAAGCAGTACATTTCCCCCAAAAGAACAAAAGGGAAAGTCTTTTAGTACCTTGTGATGTTGAATCAAAGTTTTGACCTCGTTCACAGAATGCTTCCCTTGCTACAACTGCATCTACACGAGATGGGTACTAGAGCTTATGTAAGGTAACCTCATTACTTGAGAAATTTCCATCTCTAAGCCATCCACCACTAATCCCTTGACTGTTGCTTCATCATACTTCAGCATGGCAGAAAAATCACTAACCATCTCATTATCATATTCTATCAACTTCATAAAATAATCCAACCACCCCACTCTAGCAAATAGAGGTATAACCATCATATCCTCTAATATTTATTTATGAGAAAATGGTTCTCTACAAATTAAATCACCTCCCATATTCTTTCAATTCTTGTAACCTCAAGAACTTCAAATTCTCTAATTTTAACTTCACCACCTAAAAACCCTCAATCAGCTACTTCTCCAGATGTCTTCTATGTAACTGATACTAATAATCCCATTATCTCAGCTCAATAAAGCATTCAAATTCTATTTCTTAGCTTATCTCAAGGAAGAAATCACATTTCTTGGAAACACAGAGGAGTTTTTCTAGTTTTAAAAGGATGGTATTAATGCAACCTAACAAACTTGGGTGGTAAAATAAAAAAATACTTGATAGCAAAAAATATAACAATGATACCCCTCCCCCAACTTAAAGTGAAGTGACTGCACTTCATACGAAACTAGGTTAGGGTGATAGGATAATAATGAAAATAAATGGTGATAAAATTTGCATGCATATTTTAAATAATGAATAATAATGGATGTGAAAAGAAAGCAATATTTAATTACATGAAGTTACCTTTTATACATGTGCGAAATGGAAAGTAACACTTTGCACAATAATGATGTGAATAAGGAACATAATGCAATGTACATGTGATGTGATTCACATTGATTGCATGGGAGTTGATGAAAAGTAGCGGTTGTACCATCAACGTGTGCTTTACTAGAGAGTAAAGGACACATGTGTGCACTAGAATAATTCATGGGAAAAAAATTTGAATCCACCAAGTAAGTGTAGCATGGAGGAAATGAGTTGCTACAAGTACACGAAGCACAGGGCCCAATTGAAATGTGAATGTTAGGTCCCATGTGATCAAGTCCTGAGAAATTAAAAGTACAAGCCCCTCTAAAGTGAAAACATTGTCATTACAGATATTGTACAATGTGTACATGTTATTTAAAGCATATAAAATTAGGCTTGGGTAATCTCAGAGGAGGAGTTGTGTAACTCAACCTCTATATTACTAGATGTGATGGGTAGGTCACTTCCTCCTAAACATCATCTTGTAGAACAACATCCTATGTCCCAGATCCTGAATCAACTAAACTATGTACACCATATTCATCCATTAGAGATAGGATGAAATCATTGTTCTCAAGTGGTTTCTTGTATAGCTTGAGTCTATGGCCATTAAACAGGAGAGAGAATTTGACTACATTGATAGTTTGTAGTTGACTTTCACCATTAGGAAAGGCCTACTTGATCTCATAATGTCCTAACCATCATGACTGAAATTTTCTTGGAAAATATTTATACCTAGAATCATACAAAAGTTCCCATTCACCAACAAAAAATTCTTTAGTCTTTATGTACTGGTCATGCCACTTAATTCTTTTTTTTTGAACAATCTTCATATGATGCAATGCTTGCAATTTTATTTCATCCATGACATTTAAATGTTGCAATCTTTCCTTCTAAGATTATGTCAAGTCCAACCCTAGATCAACTGTTGTACGTAGGGTTTTGTATTCAAACTCAATGGGCAACACAGTTGTTTTTCAATAAACCATATCATAAGGGGTAAACCCTATAGTTGTCTTCTCGGTAGTTCTATATGCTCTATCAACTTCTGGTAATCAGGATACCCAATCTCTCCTATGAAGTTGTACTATTTTTTTCAGTATGTTCTCAATCTCCCTGTTGGTGACCTCAACTTATCTATTTGCTTGAGGATGATATGGGGTATATTTCTTATGCCTTATCTTATATTCCTTAACTAGCTGAGCTATGAGGTCTAATGTGAATTGCGGCCCTTGATCAGCCACTATCTCCTTGGGAACACCATACCTAGTGAATATTTCCTCATATAGGAATTTCACAACATTACCGTCTCTAGCAAATTGCAGTGCCTTTACTTCAACCCATTTTGTTAAGTAATCAGTACATACTAGTATATATTCTTTGTTATTTGAAGTTGGAGATATAGGGCCAAAAAAATCTAACCCCCATTTGTTAAAAGGATCTAGGGCTAGTTGAGGTTACAATGGCATCTCATCACTTCTTGTAGGTCTCCCCATTCACTGGCATCTGTCACAACTCCTAGTATATTTAACAAAGTCTTTGTGAAGAGTTGGCCAATAATACCCTGTTGTCAAGATTTTAAAAGTTGTCCTCTTGGATGAAAAATTTCCACCACAGGGTTCATCATAGAAGGATTTTAATATGTCAAACACTTCATCCTCCCTGATACATCTCCTCATAATTTTGTCTGGACTAGTGTAGAATAAGAATCTAGAAATCCAAGAATAGGGAAAACATTTATGAACTAACTGTCCTTTCTCTCTAGGAGAGAAGTAAGTTGGAACTTTACCTATTACCAAGTAGTTAGCTAGATCAACATACCATGGATTATGTATATTCAAACCAAATAAGTGTTCATCAAGGAAAGAATCATCAAATACTCCTTCATCAAATGTTGTGGGCAATCTGGAAAGAAAATCAGCAATCACATTAGCTTTTCCTGGTTTATCAACTATGGTTATATCAAATTCCTATAGCAGCAACAACCACCTTACAAATCTTCCACCTACTATTGGCTTATTCATCAAGTATCTAACTGTTGTGTGATTTGTGTGTATGAATACTTGATAGCCAGTAATATAATGTCTAAACTTGTTAATGGCATAGAGAACTATAAGCATTTCTTTCTCTGTCATAGTATAGTTCAATTCGGCTCCTTACATGTTTTTGCTAATATAATATATAGCATACTCCTTATTTTCCTCTTTCTATCACAGGACAACTACAATTGCAAAGTCTAATGCATTAGTGTTAACGTGAAATGGTAATGTCCAATTTGGACCTCTTAAAAATAGTGTATTAAAGTCAAGGTTGTCTTCAATTTATCAAACTGTTGATAGTCAAGAGTCCACTAGAATTCAAAATCCTTTTTCAACAAAGTAAACAAGGGTGCAACCATTTTACTATAATCTTGGATAAATATTCTATAATAGCTTGCATGTCCCAGAAAGCTTCTCATGTCATCCTTTTTTTTTTTTTTCTGAAGAATAGGCAGTGTAGATATGATCTCAATCTTCTTAGGGTCAACTTGTATCCCTGCACTAGAAATGAAATGTCCCAAGACAATGCCTTATTTCATCATCATAAAACTTTTCGCATTGCTCAATGATAAATTATTTTTAGTGCACCTTTTCAAGATTGTTTCTATATTTGCAAAGCCTGATCAAATGTTTCACCATATCTGGTGAAATCATCCATATAAATATCCATCTTATCATGTCCAATATTAGAAAATATACTAAGTACTACCCTTTGAAATGTGGCTGGAGCATTGCACAGTCCAAAAGGTAAAACAAAGTATGAATAGGTACCCCAGGGACAGGTAAATGTGGTTTTTTCCTGATCTTCAAGGGCAATCTTGATCCAGTTGTATAGTGGTGAGTATTCCTACTTGTCATGTAGGTGACCCTGGTTCAATCCCTGGAAACAACGCCAAAAATGTAGAGGCAAACTAACGTGTTATGGACTTGGTAAATTTTTCACAATTTAGGGGTGTACCAAACTAAATAGTCCTCTTGACATTGTAGGCCTACATTAAATTATCAACCAAGGTGTGTAAGCTTATGATGGCACTCCACTATATGTGTCTTCATAGGCTTGTACTAACCTAAATTACTTTACTCTAGCTTATTCAAACTATTCTACCTTGCTAGAATTACCAAAATTGTAAAAATAGTGAAAGTACTTACAAAACCTAGTGGCTACGAGTACCTGTAGCATAAGCTGTATAGGTGACTACTAAAAATCTGCAAAAATTTTCAAAATCAATATGAAACTATTTAAAATGTTAAGATAATCAATCCTAATCTTTGGAGAACTATGTACTATCTTTGTTCATGAACAAACACAACTTCTAACTTAACCATAAACCATTTACTTGCAATGCATGTATAAGATAAATGAAACAAAATTAATAAAAGCATATAAATAACTGAACTATAAATGAAGTGATGAATAGTACCTGAGTGGCCAGCTTAGAGGACTACTTCACTTAACTAAAAACCATATCTAATTTAGATCCTCATACATATGTGAGTCATACAACGCCATTCATTATACAACACCAATTATCAGACATAATCCTTCTTCACATTTTATTTTGTAACATCATTGTAACATGTCTTTGATCAATTGAAAAACTTGGAAAACTACTAACTACTAGTAACTCATAACAAATTCAACTAACTAATCTATGAGCTCATCACCTGACTTTATACAAAAAGAGGGAAAGTCTTATTCGAACTGCCAACTAACTAACTAACAATAATCATAAATCTCACTCCTAGATACAAGGAGGTGGAATAATGATTTGACTTATTCTTCTAACTAGAAAACTAACTAGAAAAAGGGACCTATTCAGTTAAGGATACCTTGCAGCATGTGAAACACATGGATAACTATCCAACATTTATTCTTCTATAATGACCACATTCTACTTCATAGTTCCCTTCACTTTGACCAGCTCAAACTCATTAATCCCCTACTCTGCTACTTGATACTTGTTATAAATACTATTTCCTTGCCACCACGTTTTAAGCTACAAAAGAGATTAATCCATCCAACACACATATACAACTAACTATCATAATCAAATCATAGCATCCATTCACATACATATATATATTCATATTTAATCCATGCAATTATACAAATGATTCACCATATTTCATTTTCACAAAGTGGGTTCAAGGTGGCAATGTATGCAAAATATGATAACATACTAAGGGGATATTGTCTGAGAGATACTTAGAAACATATATAAAGTGTCTTTAAAGTATATAAAAAGAAATAAAAAGATATTAATAACTAGAGTCATCAAAGGCCTTAAAAAAGTTTGTTAGATTTTAGGGCTCTAAGACCCTTCTCACCAATGTGACCAAGTCGGTGCCTCAACATTGTCTTCTCTGTAAGAAGCTTCATTTCAAAGGAATGAGCACCCTTAGGTACCCAAAATGCATGACCATCAGATGTAGTTGCTACAAATTTTTTTGCTTTATTTAATGGTGAGGATGAAGAATCCAAATATTTCTTCTTTAGTTTTTCAAGGAAACTATTGCACTAAGCAATGCATGCATCCATATTTAACAAGGTGTTGATCTAAACACCCTTAGCCAACACCATAGCTCCTATTTTCATCTTGCATCCTCCACTCGAGAAAACAACTTGCACTTTCAAATCATTCAAGTTACTAATAGAAACTAGGTTTCATGCCAAAATTGGGATATGTAAGACACCATCAATCCCCTTCACTCTTCCATCGGGGAATCTGATTTTGACTCTTCTGTGACCAATGATTTTTAGTTGAGACTCATCACCCAGATACACCTTCCCACCATCATATTCTTCATACTTCAAAAACCAACCTCAATGAGAGGTCATGTGGAAAGAAGCACTTGATTCTATGAACCCCACATCTTCTTATGCATGTGTTGCCAAACCTGCAACAAATGCATCTGCGTCATCTTGAGAGGATTTATCAAACTCAAAATTTGAGAAACTCTTTTTGTCTTTCTTCTTGTCTTCCTTGCACTCTTTTATGAAATGACCAGATTTTCCATAATTCCAACAGTTGAAGTTTTCATTATTAAACTTCTCCATATTGATTCTACTAGATGTGCTTTCCAATGTACTTTCCATTGTTTTCCTACAACAAGGTCAGAAAATATTCTTCTAAAAAACTCCCACTGAAACAAAGATCAACTCAAAAAACCCTTCAAACTCAACAAAAAATGTTTTCTCATGATTGTTCCTCCTAGGACCTATGTTCATTTGTTGAATAGCAGGTGTAAGTTGTTAAAAAATTTCTACCTGTTGTTGTCCTACTACAATACCTCTCAAAATCTATCTTGCTTCTTTGGACATCATGTGGTGGGTTGTTATCTCTCCTATCACCCATCTTGCTAGTTGATCCAATCTCACTATGATGTTGCCTTGTAGTTATTGTAGCTCATAATGTGTCTTGTTTTGGATAAGGATGAGTCTACTGAGTTTTTTTTCTTTTCCCCCTAGGAATGTACATGTTATCCTATCACTTGGTTGCATGAAACAAGTCTAAAATAAACCCAAAGGATGGCAGGATCCAAGCTCTGATACCACTGTAAGAACCCCTTGTCAATCTTGTTGGTGTGAATAAATGTCTTGTACCTAGATAATTCACTCACTAGGTAATTAGGGGACATATTCACATGATTAAGTTTACTTAGGATATAAGATTCTTTCTAGAAGTCTTAGTTGGTTTTTCTAGAACTTATCTTATCTAGCTATATTGCATGATTCCTATGTGATTAGTTTGTTAGTGTCTCATGTAATAGGATTAAGACACTTGTCATGATCTTGTCTAATCCTATCTATCAACCTTGCCTTTATAAGCAAGTCATCTCATGTACATTTGCATCAATAATCAACCAATATTCAATCTTGCATTGTGAAGCAAGCTTTCTTGCCATTCTCTCTCTTGTGGAAGTGGTTTTGGTCTAGCAACTGTTTCTAGGGGTGTTGGGGAGTCACCATTTACTCCCACAAATCTCCCATTTTTTCTAGTTTTGATGGTTTGACATTTTGTCAAACACTTGGCATGCAAGGTGACCGAGTTTTGATTTTCGAGTGTATATATGTTTTTTTTTCTTTTTCTTTGAATGACTTTCAATGCCAAAACATATACCAATGTACACAAAAAAGATAACCAATAACTTGCATAAACAAATAATGAACATTAAACCCTTGAAAATGATTTAATTTCCACTATAACAAGTCCGATAACAACACAAATTAGGTTTGATACACTTTATTTTAGATTACAATAACATTGGAAATGACATAGCTAGATTAATATGATAGTGGGGGCTCCAATTATGCAATGATGGGGTTGGCATATGACCTCCAAATGCTGAAATGATTGAAGTAAGAAGTGAAGATCTGAAACTCAGTATAAAATCTGATTTATGCCATGATTGTCCTTGAATCAATTTTATAAAATAGATTCCTGCATATATGGCTCTAAAACCCTCATCAAAATACCTCCAAAATGCTCAAAACTAGTCGCCTAGTTAGGGAAAATTCATATAAAATTTTGAATGTCTTCAATTAGTAATATCATCACCAAATAAGGGTTTCCAAACCCTAGCACTAACAAAGAAAAATCAAATCTACAAATAATCTCCTCAAAACCCTAGTCAAATTGATGCCAAAATGATGCCATAAACCCTAGTTGCCTTATTCCTTCAATATCTCTTGAAACTATGAAGACCAATTTGAGAATATTGATTGCATAACACTTTCAACAAGTCTTCAAGCCCTAGCTACTAAGTTTGTATGAGAAATCTATAATTAAACTCCACCTTGTAGCTCCAAATTCACCATAAACCTGTAAGTATGCTCAATGATGAACCCTAGATGGGTCCACCTCTCAATGTGGAGTTGGGTTTTCAGCCAATCCACTTATTTGCTTCATAGTATAGTATATTGATTGGAGATTACAAGTACACTATTCATGATACTAGAAGAGAAGGATTTGACAATGACTCATTTGGTGGAAATATAATAATGTTTTGGTTTGAAAAATGACTTGAAAACTTGATTGTCCTAAAAATTGTATATGTGTACAATACACTTGATAGGTAAGCCTACAATTAAATACATTGGATTTTGAAAATTCATAATATTGATTAATTATTTTTGGATTAGATTATGTAATTTTTTAAAATAAATATTTTTATATCACATTCCATGATCCATCACTAGGATGATAGAGAAATTTAGGAGGCATAAAAATTGTTTTTTCACACCAAGACATACTTAAAAGAGAGCGGGGAAAGAGGTTGCACATTGATTGATGCGTAAAGGAATACTCAAGTATGAAAATTATTATAGGGAACCATAAACATATTAAGGAAGAATATTTAGGTAGGTAGGTATGTGAAACTAGAATATAAATATAGAACTCACATATATAAAATATTTATGTCTACATGTAAATATATAAATTTTATCTATCAATTTAAAAATAATATGAATATATGAATAAATAACAATGAGAACCTACAAATCAAACACTAGACCACCACAAGACAAAAAAATTGGTTTTACAAAGCTAAAACTAGCACTTGCACCTCAACGAGGTGCAATGGTTACACCAATAGCAGGATATACTATGGCAATATATTGAAGGACAGGGGAAAAAAGTGTAAGAAAATGTTAATTTATTTTCTTAAGACTAACTATTTATAGTAAAAGTTAATTGATGATGGATGCGAGAAGATTTGAATATTAACAAATGGAACTTTATTTATATCAGTATGCTATGTTAAATGGTTTCACAACATAATATTTTTTGTACAATGGAAGAAGACCTATGACTTAAAAGGTCAATTGTATTAAGTACAATTGCTGTTGGTTAATGATATACTGTGTAGCCAAATGTAATGGAAAACTACATGTAGAGAGAGAGAGGGAGAGAAATGGAGATATGTAGAAGAGGAAGAGATAGAGAGAAGAGAGAGAGATACATAGAGATGGGGAGATAGGGAGAGAGATAGAGAGAGTGAGAGGGAGATAGAGACAGAGAGGTATGTTAGAATGTTAAATAAATTATATTAAGTGTGCAATGGATACACTAAAGAGGTCTTAAAGGTGAACTATCATATCCTTAATAAAATGACATGGTACCTTGAGTATAACTCCCCAAGGACACATGTCATCCTTGGATTGTTGACATGAAATGACTAATCAAAAGTTAGTTTCTCTTTTCTCCATCTCTCTTTCTCTTTGTATCTTTGATATTTCTCTCTCATGCTCTATCTCTCCTTGTCTCTTCGTCTCTCTTTCAATCTTTGTCTCCATCTATATCTCTCACTTTCTATTTATATCTCTATTCCTCTTTCTCTCAATCTCTTTATTTCTCTCTCTCCTTCCTCTCTCTCTTTGTCTCCATCTATATCTCACTTTCTATTTATATCTCTATTCCTCTTTCTCTCTCTCTTTATTTCTCTCTCTCGCTATATATCTATCTAAATCTCTATCTTACTTTTATTCTATATCTTTTGAGTTTCTCTCTTTATGTATATCTACCTCTCTCTCTCTCTCTATATATATATATATATATTGTCTCCCCCTCTATCTCTTTCCTTTTCCTCCTCTTTCTTGCTCTCTCTGGAAAGTCAATTAAACTATTAGATTTTTTATATGTTAATTTGATTTGTACTATATAAAAATCTATTGATTAATAATTAGTTGATAAGCTACATATAGTGTGAGATTTTGGCCTAAAACAAGTCTCACACCTACAAACCATTGTTGAGCTTCCAGAAAACAAGTTGTATGCCTACAAACCACCGTTGAGTTGTCAGAAAACAAGTTTCAGCTATCGTTTAATCGTAAATCAGCTTGCATTTAATAGTAAAATCCTCCAAAATCTCAATTATCATGTAAAAGCCACATACAAATTTATTTTCCAACTAAATGGGAACTTTCAATTTGATGACAACTTTTCTTTTTCATTTGCATTGCTTTATGTTTTAAATTTGCATGCAAATATGTAAAAATCAAACAATACTCAATTTTTTAAAGAAAAAAATCTAGATTTGTCTATTTCACTCCATTATTTAGCACTAATTATTAATTGTTCAATCCATATGTATCCATACACAAAAACGTACTCTCTAACATACTAACATACATATAATCCTTGAACCTCGTTTAGATGCAAGTACTAGTTATAATAATTTTATATTTATATTTAACAATTTTTATTATAAAATATAATATAATAAATATAATTTTTATATATAATATTATAATAATAAATACAATTATATTATATATATAATTATTAAAAATATTACTTAGCACCTCTTCTTTTTATATGGAAGTGGATCATTGGGACCAATTTTTAACTCTTGCGTTGGTAATGAGAGTTTTGTAATGTCCAATATTTTCAACAATATTGGATCAATAGTTGTGACTTTAAAGTTGTTAGTGCTATGATAACTACCCAAATTTAAATGAAATGTATTTATCAGATATAAAAAGCAACAAATCATGTGATGCCATGTCAATGCACCAATAAAACATGATTTAGCGCACAAGTATTGTCTCACTTTTTTCTTTTGTGTCTTTTTGGACACCTTGACAAAAAAGCATACTAATGTGATATCATACTTGATGGTGTTGCCTTGAAACCTTGGATTATAAGCAAGAGACTTTCCAAGAAAGCTAGGGTGATCAACTACCAAGTTCTCTTCCCTATGCCAATCTATTTATTGTTCACTCTCTTATGGACAACTATGAAGGGATTTTGATCAGCCATATCTACTCCAACCCCTTGATTTTCTAGTACAACTACTTTGCTTGTTTTCTCTGGTTACTTGTGGACAATAATTCAAAGCTGACCATGAGATAGTGTTTGATTTCCCACACCATTTTACAACTTAGATACAACCCTTATGAATGAAGGAAAATGAATTGTGTTGTCAGAATAGCCTGTAATGCTTTGTATGTGTGTGAACTGTTTGTGTAGGGTCTAGTCTACTATGTTTTTTTTTTCTCTGCAAATCATGATTCCTTTGGCACTTGAATTTAAATTTCCCTCCTTGAATGTTTAATTTAATGTTATATTTTTATCGGCTCTTTGTCACCAATTAGCTATTTTTTGGAAAATCTTTGAAATATATATATATTTTTTATCACAAGAGAAGAACATACACTCTTTCATCGCTCATAGGCGATTTGCATCTGCTACATGCACAAATTTACATATAAGCTTATTGAAATGTATTCCATGTGTATTATAAACTTACATACAATCTAATTTCAAATAGATTTAAATTAAAATTATGATATTTACAAAAGTATAAACTTCTGAATCAATTTTCAAATCAACTTTCTATCTCATTTTAAAAATCACAAAACATGTGTTCTCAAACCTGATTTAAAATTGAATTACAATTTTCATCTAGAAACCCTTCAATTAGATTTAAAATGAAAGGAAGAAAATATAAATTGTATTGGATGTGTGCCAGGGTCAAGGAAAGAAATGTCCTCTCCTGATACATTGTCCTCTTCATTATTTTCACGGGTAAGAAGAGTGTCCCTTCTCTTGAAAGTATACAAGGGAAACCTTGACCCTGAAATCAACTCCTATTGTTAGACTAACTCATAGAACCAGGCCAAAATCACATAATGATTGAAAATGCACTATAATGTTCAAAAAAAAAAAATTCTTATACTTGTAAGTGCAGATGATTGATTGTAGCGAAATCCACCAAGTTGTTGTAACCAAGACGAAAAGTTGGGCTGCCAATTTTAGCAGCCATGTGCATAGCTAAGAGAAAGCTATCTGGGTCGATGTGCTGAGGCAAACAGTCTAACACTTGAGGAATGAGGATCATATGTTCATATTCAAGTGGAATCACCTATGGAAGGACAAACATGATCAAATATCTTCCCCTTTCAAAATAGAAAGCACTTTATAAGACTACATTAACATGTAAGAAATACTATCATGTCCATTCATTTTTCTTACATTGATAGCAATAACATTGGGATTGTCTGAGACGAGAGCTTTGTCTAAATACTGAACTTTATTTTCTTCACTCTCTTCAAAACAGAAAAGAACCTCTTCCTGGCCTACTTTAGTGAAGTTGAATTTCTTGGGATCAAAAGGCTAGAGCACCTTGTCCACTCAAAATTTAGTGGGACATTTTTTGAGATGGTGTCCTTCATTCAACTAAGCAATGAAGCCACTTTTTCTAGGAATAACCTACAACAAACCCATATAATTGAATTCATATTGTTAACAAGAAAAGTACACCCAAGGTTGATATAGAGGATCACCGACTAAAGAAAAAATCTTACTTGAGAGGATAACTTCTAACATTCTAGATAGGAAATATTCAAACTGAATTGAGCTAATCATTTGAACAATCATCCAACCTTGGTTTCATAGGTGGTAATTTCATAGTAGAACAGACCCTTCCCCCATCCTATCCTCCCACTACAAACACACCACAAGACATAGTAACCACCATGATTGGCACATAAACTATCATGATTATCACAAAGCCTTCTACCGAATAACCCTGTGTGGTTTTATTCTTCACTAAATGAAAAATAAAATGTTAATTTTATTTCTTACCTATCCAAGAAGCAAAGAATCAAGGAAAGAAATGTCCTCTCCCAGGGCATTGTCCTCTACTTTCTTTTCATGGGTAAGAAGAGTGTCCCTTCTCTTGAAAGTATACAAGGGCAACTTTTGACCCTGAAATCAACTCCAATTGTTAGACTAACTCACAAAACTAGGCCAAAGAATAAAAATCAATCTACAAAAGTGAACTTTAAACTATCTGCTTCTAGTTTTGAAAATAGTTATAATCAGAAACCTCCAGAAAATGAACAAACTATGAGTCTCAAGGCACTAAAGATTCCAAATAGAAAAAAGACCTTTAGTAAAATTTATTCGGGAAAAGAGTTGTCCTTACCAATTTAAATGAAACCTACTAAAACAGAAATCAAACTCTATTCTTAGGTTAACAAAAATAAAGTATTTCACATTTAGATCCAATTGATAATACCCACAAGCAAAAGCCACTTTCAAACATTCCCATTCAAATATTCCAAAAGACTGCCCTACTTTGAACACAAATAAAACCCTACTCTTGACTCCCACCAAAATAAAATCCTGAGTCAAATCCGATCCTGAGACTGACATGAAAAACAAGCAAGCACGATTTTTTTCTAAAAATAAATTTAGCAAAACTAACAAAATTTCGACAATAACCAACAAGCAACAACTTTAGGATTTAGGACAATCTACATCCTGCATGTTTATGATCCCAAAAATGGGAATTTAAAATAAAGAAAATTGTCACAATAGGTTGCTCAAAAAGCACCTTACTGCCGATATGGCTCTATAATAAAACCATCTTACTCAAAATTCCCCTTTGCAAAATCAAACCCTAACAATGATAATTGAAGAAAATATATAATCAAAGTTCAATCATTAGAATATTTTTCGAAGAAGCCTTTAGAAGAAAAAACTTGCCGACAAAACCTCAATCCTAAATAAGAAAAGGGTAAAGCCCAAAATGAAAAAAACTGGAGAAAGGTTACTTGGAACACAGCACTAGCCTAAATAGTTGTGGTCGCATCCAAGCCCTTCTGAACCCTCCTGTTGAAGTGAAACAACATTCGAGCACCTCTTTATGGTCAACATGACACTGATGATGATGATGGAAATATTTTAAATAGCAGTATACACAAGAAAAAAATTACTTGCCCCAAATCCTTCTTCCCTGTGAAAGAGGAAGAAAGAGGGGAAGGGAAAGGGAAAGATAAAGGCCTCCTCCAGTGAGAAAGAGAAGATCAGAAGGGTTGCTGCCTTTAGAGGATAGAGCTCCCCTCCTACCATGTGTCATAGGACTTCTCTCTAGTAAATAAGTCCCCGAAATATTTGACCTACTTTGCTTGTACCTTATTAAATCTTTTGACATTAAGTAAAAATTGGACTATTCATTAACCAGCTGTTGAGGCCCTCTCCTTAATTATGGTCTGTAGCTGATTCTTCACAACCATGATGAACACCTCCATTTTCACAAGATCCACCATTTCCCCTAGTTTTCTCTGACATTCAAATTTGTGGACCAATCTGGCCACAATAAGCTCAACATGGAGCATGGCGAGCCCTAAGCCATGGAAAATCTTCCTACCCACACCAAATGACATCATATTGTTAAGCTTTCCACCCATCATATCCATTTATGAATTCATCACTTGCAAGATGTATTTCTTCCCTCAAAGACTTCGATTGTTCCCATCTGAAAACTTATTGGCATTAGATTCACACAACAAAAATCGCTAAGGGGAGGTTGTTGGATGGTTTTAATGATGGATCCCATAGCATACTCATGCCCTACCATTATTTACTTCTTCACTAAGGCACATCATGCCTCTTTGGTTGTGCAACTCCTCCATGCAACACTCACACCATTCTTCTTGTCCTTGTCCTACAATATTTAGTCGATGGTTAAAGAGGCAAGAGGCCATGCTTGTCAATGTCTGGGACCATTCCTATTTACTCCAACTTGTCTCCTCACAGTATGGAGGAGATTAAACTCAATAAATTTCCACCGTGTTAAGCTTAGAAAAGAGTCATCCCTCTGTTGGAAAAAACTTATCAGCATCTGACAAGACTTTTTTAGTGGGATTTCCCACCTATAATAGCCTATCAGCTAAATATGAATAGAAACCACAAAAAGAGAATATAATAAATTAAAAAGGAAACAAAAGTGTGTGTGTACATGAAAGATAAATCTTAAAAGTAAAAAACAAAATAGGAAACTAAAATATCTTGCTATTTAATAACCTAGAAAATACAGACAAAAAAAATTATGTATATATGAAATTAAAATTAAATATATGCATGTTCATAAATACAATCACTTACATATAGATACACACAAGAATACCTACATGTGGGTAAGTGCACCAATTTGTGACACAATTTTGATGTCAAATTGGAAAAAAATGCAAAAAAAACATCCAAATTGACCATTTGGTGCTCACCAAATTTGGCGAGCACCAAATGTAAAAATTAATTTAAAAGCAAAAAAAAGTATTCGACCTCCATTTCTGCTAAACCCACAGCATGGCTTGGATTTTTCTTCTCTGCAACTCACACTTGTAAAATCTCTTCCATTTTTTGCACTCTTATCTTGAAATTCTTCATGAGGATGTTGCCAACACATCAGAGAGGTCCAAGATTGTGAAGAGGTGTGCATTTTTATTCTATTTATTTTTAATTTGATTTAGAATGTAGATTGTAATAGGCTTTTATAATAAAACTTTGTTCTAATTCTCAAGAAATGAATCTCCACCTCGAAACATTAAGAATTCACAATCACCCCCTCATGAAGAGCCTCTTATAGAAGAACAACATGAAACCCCTCCATTAATTCATGGGAATCCTCAAGGAATACAAGAAAATATTCTAAATCAAATTGAAAACAATAAAAGAGACATTGAACAATTAATTGGAATATTAAACGAGCATGTCAAAACCCACCCTTATAGGAGAAGGATTGTCGAATTATTGAAGTCAATTGTATCCAATGTAGGAGAAATGATCGAGAAAATAATTTTTTGGTCAAATAAGAGGCATGAGAAGAGACAATTTTATGCTAGTGGTTTGTCATATGCAAATGTGAAAAAACAAAAAATTGGAAAATTCAACTTGTGTGCCCTATTTACAGACTCGAGAACCAATGCACCTTTATCTCATGCATGTAGGAGGTTCCTCATCTGTTGGTGCCACCATGAGTTAATTAAAGATAAATTTTGGGAGCAGTGGTGGATGGTATTTGACCAACCTCCATGCAATAACCATGAGGTACCACAATTCTTTTTGAGGAAACTCTATTGTGAGTTTGTCCTCAATAAGATGCCAAATTATTTTGACATCTTAGAATTTTAGGTTAGAGGTGGGGGCTCCACACATGATAGACCTATTGCATGATGTAATCCATAGTTGGCACTGAGACCCTTGGGCAAGCCCATGGTGGAGCATGTTTCCATTCCTTCCATTGTTAAGGATAGTGTAGAGGTGGATACACTAGAGTCAATTAGCTCACTCACCCAAACCATTTTATAGTGTGTACAACCTCTAGTAGAGCCTGATGTGGAGGAGACGTGTAGGCCCTGAGCTCCACCCCACCATTGTGGTGCTTGTGGTGATGTTTTCATGTACAATTATCAGAATGCTTGGGATGTAGCTACATAGCCTACATCAGTTGCAGAAGCAATGGATTTCATAGATGATTTGTTGAATGAGACATTCGACATTGACACTTAGGAAAAAATCAGCAAGTTCATTTAATGTTATTTATTAAATTATATTTTGAAATTTAAGAATAACTAAATTAGTAGAATTTCAATATGATGAAATTTCAGGGTTAGAGTGTTCATGAGACATGCTCCATTCCTACAGGCCCTTATTCATTCTCGGCGTTGAGTCCACAAGTATGGAACTAGCATTAAAGATATTTTTTATTGCATTTGAACAGTTTAATGTTATATTTGAATGTTTTTCTCATAACATGCTTTGGATGTTAAACAGTTTCCCAGTGGACCTCTGACCTCCACACCTCACAATTCATTTCCTCAAACAACTTACACTCAGGTAGCCTTTATTCATTAATGGTGTTGTAAAATAATGTTAGCTAGTTTTCGTAATTTTTCATATACAAATCTAAAAAATTGATGAGCAACACAAATGTTCATTGCATGTGTATTCCTTGATCATGTCACATTATCTTCTCCTAATTCACTTTTTGTTCCTTTATTCCTTCCTAATCCCATCCCATTAACATTTAATAGTTCACCCTATTTTCAACTATCCCCTCCTAGCCCATCCCACTAATATCTTCTAGTCCATCCAATGTGTCATTATGCCCTTCTACTCCCATATTATTATACCCATTATTATTTCACCCTAGATGTTCCATGATCCCCTATGTTCCACCCTATGTTCCTTTATCCATTCTATGTTATACCATATTTATCCACGTTTCATTCTAGATAAATCTTCTCTATTATTACTACACATAAGTCAAGTTCACACTTCATGTACTATAGTCAAACTCTAGACACCTCCTAATTCACCCTATGTTGCATTATTCCATAATAATTGCATCCCATTAACCTCTAATTGTCTACCCTATATTTTGTAATCCCATCCTAGCCCATCCCATCAATCTATACTAGTCCATCCTATGTTCCATTAACCCTTCTATTCCCATCCCATTACCCTCTCTTATTTCACCTTATGTTCCATTATCCCATCTTAGTCTTGTCTCACTATCTTTCCCTAATTCGCCCTATGTTTCTTTATTCCCTTCTAATCCCATCCCATTTCACACTATATTTTTTTATCTGATCCTAGCCCATTCCATTAATCTATTCTAGTCCATCCCATTGTACCCTCTATTATTTCACCATATGTTCCATTATCCCCTATTGGTCTTGTCTCTTTATCCCTTCTATGCTATAGCACCTCCATCCAAATTTTATCCTACACATCGTTAGAATAAATATTTCCTTCCACTCATTATTGATAAAAGTTGTCTTCTCCATTACTGTTGCACACCTCAACAACCAACTTCATGTGCTATAGTAAAACCATAGAAATGTCCTAATTCATTTTATGTTCCATTATTCCTTTGGAATATGCTAGTAAAATAGTAATCCCCACTTCATTCATGTGAACTTCATTGTGGCATTATCACTATGTTGAAAACATGCCCTCATTAACATTAGTTCATCAGCATATGCAATACAATTCTCAATGAGCATTGAACTTTGACATTTGCAAGAGTTTGGACTATCCCAATGGACTTAGTAGTTTCACCATTCTATGATCTATAAGCACTATACTGTAGTCTCAACTAAGGCCAAACATTTATTCTTTCATTTATGACAGTTATAAAGGGATTCCCTGAACTTCTTTATATTACTGTGAGATACTTTGTTTCATTTGCAATTGTTGATATCAAACAACCCTGGTGATGTTGGAGGCATGATGGACCATGAAGTTGCTGCAACAATAGCAAGTTATAATCCATTGAGAGAGGTATGCAATAGATTACTCAATTTGACATTATATTTCCTCTTTTATGGTCTATTATAGAAAATTTTCACAAAATTAGTTTAATTTCTATCTTGATGGTTGCTACAACTGGGTGTCACTCCAGATCATGGACATGGTAATGTTGTAAATGTGCATGATGACTATTTGTATGCAGTAAGTGACTATATTTTATTATATTTCATTCCAAATGTGATAGGGCGAATTCACTTGCTAGAAAATAAACATCAAATAAGAGAGTGCAAAACAACAACAGAAGACACCCTACACCTCAAGATTAGCCTAGTTTGATTCAACACAAAATAAAGACAACAAAATGGAACCTTTTACCTTGTCTCAAATCGATCCTTTGGTTGGCCCTTCGATCTTTGGTGTTGTATGCTCCTTGGATGGAATGAGATGAAAATATGGATTGTAGGATGGATGGAAAATGGGTGAAAGTGGATACAAGTATGAAAAATGGCTAAGTATGGCTCAAGGAAAAAAATTTCAAGAGTTTGGTTAGCATGAATGATCTCCCTCCAAAATGAGAGAAAAAAGGGGGGATTTATAGATAATTTGGAATTCTCTAGGGAAATGGATGGTTGAGATTGAGCCACCAAGATCAAGATGTAGGGATAAGGTGAGTTGAGAACTCACAAGCCCTCACATATTGACATGTGGCATGTAAAGTGGTTTGTAAGAGGTGATGTGTACATGAGGTGGAAAAAGATTACATGACATAGAGGTACTACATAGTACCTTGGGATTCAGCAAGATCTCATCATAAAGGAGGTCTTTGTCCCCATCTAGGTGAGAGGACATGTGAGGAATTAAAAATTCCTCAAATATCCACATGGGAATGAGAGAAATAATTTTTTTTTTTCAAATGCATTGGGAAATTAAATGTGAATTAAAAATTCACATGGGGAAAGGGGTGTCTTCTCCAAAAAGAAAAAGAATTTAATAGTGTTGACTTAAGACACATTCCATAAATGACATGGAGATTAGGTTGTCCTAATTAAGTGATTAATGTTGTGCAAGTACTTGATTAGACTAATTAATGACAAATTAAAAGCAAGTGGGAGATTATGAAGAGTTCACATGTGACTTGATGTGACAAGTCAAAGATCACATGGGGAAGAGAAAAATGAATTTAATATTTCTTGGAAGGATAAAATGAATAAAAAAATCTTTGAGAGATTGATTAGGCTAGTTAATGAAGGATTAGAGGAGGGTTAGGTGGCTAAGAGAGATTAGAGGCCAACTTGAAAAATTTGGAGGATGTGACACATCTTAATCAAAGATTAGGCATGTGCACATTCCTAATGATGAGATTAGGAGAATAATTAAGATTAAGAAAAGGAGGATTAAAGAGATAAGGCATGTGACATGTGAGGAATTAAATAAATGTCATATTTATTTAATTCATTTGATGAAAAAGAGGATTAAAGAGATAAGGTATTTATTTATTAATTAAATACTTTTGGTATTTGACAAAATTAAGGATATTAATTAAATAATAGTGATAGTACTTAATTAATACAAATAAGGGGATGCTTAGATGAAAGGGGATAAATTTGGATAAATTAAGTGTCCAAATTTAGGTGTCTACATTTTTTCCCTCTTTGAGATGGTGTTACGAAACTTAGCATCATTTGAAAGAATATTAAAACATAGAACGTAGAAGAAGATGGATAGATTGGGAAAGATGCCCCCATCATTCAAAGGAATGACTAGGGAGGGAAAAAAATGATGAAAATTAGGGATGAAGGATGCCCCCTCGAGAGGACATGCGAGTTCAAGAGAACACAGGTGTTCTCTTGAAATGGATGAGATGATGCAAGGTTTATATCAGGATGATGATGCAAAGGGATGGGAAAGATAGGAGGATAAGCGATAGGAGATGGATGAAGCACAAATATATTTGAGGACAAATATAAAATTGCCCCAGTGAAGGTACAAGCCAAAAGGGGTTGATGATGGATGAAGTGTTGTCAATGAGGGAATGAGAGATCCCAAAACAACATGCAGATAGGAGATGATACATCCCAATGAGTGGTATTGATGAGGGAAGGATACATCCCAAAACACCACTAAAGGATAGGGAAGAAAACCTCTTGATGATGATGATGAAAGTGTTGTTGATGAGGGAAGGATACATCCCAAAATAACACTGAAGGGATATGGAAGAATACATCTAGATGATGATGATGATGATGATGATGATGATGATGATGATGATGATGATGATGATGATGGGGTTAAGTCTTGTAACATGACTGGGGACAAGACCAAGGATTTGATTAGATGGTTTTTGCTAGATTGAATGGGGGAGGATTGGATTGGGATGTGAAATAGATGAAAGGAATAAGATACTCAGAATAAACAATCTATATCATTCTAAGAAGATTGAAGAAATGATGATAAGAGATTGGATGGATATGGGAGGGAGAGTGAGGAAAGATGAATGCATGGGTGGGGAAGATGAAATTCAATCCTTATGGAATTTTTCCATCTTCGGAGCATTTATTTTTTGCTATAGTAGAAGAAACGATACACCACGGTATAAATGACCAAGGAAGATTAGTTTCTAATGCATAAAACAAAAACAAGAAACAAGAAGGCTATCCCAACACCCCAAATTCATGATGACCTTGGTCAGGGCCAAGTATTGGGATAACCACAAGCATAGAAGGATGCCCCAACGTAACATAAGACCTTAGGGATCTTGGTGGGTACTACGTGGGAAAACCGAGAAGACAACAACAAAGAAAAGATCAAGATACGTCCCTATGTTGACTAGTTAAAGCACACCTTGATATGATGGATCAAGGTGACCATGACAAGTGATGATAGGGAGCTCAAATGATAAATAAAAGCCAAAAGCATCAAAAGATTGCAATCAATTTCAAACATCATTTTCCATAGGATCAAGGGGGTGGATGGGATTGATGAGTTCTATTAGGAAGGATGCATCATGTTGAGACCGATGATGGATACTAAACTAAAAAATTGGTATGACACAAGATATTCAAAACCAATTGGATCTGATGATACAAGTGGATCTCATTTGTTAAGAACCAACTAGATAAGGGCATAGATTGATGACACTGCACAAGAGACATGACACAAGATAGGAGATTGACACATACTAGTGACCTAGGGGCTTGGGAGTTGATCAAAGATTAGCCTTGCCTACATGGAAACATAGAGCCCTTGTAGTTCGATAAAAGGTTGACAAAAGACCATGATGGAGACTTCAATGGATGATAAAGATAGGATGGAGAAAAGGAGAAAAGTAGACAATGGAGATTGATGATATATGATAAAAGAGTAGATGGACAAAGCCCCGAGGGTGGATCAAATGATAGAACTTTCCTTCGTGAAAGCGCAGGGGTAACGTAGTTCAACAAAAGACCAACGATAGACAATGGATGAAGGATGATGAGATAACCCTAGATAAGGGGATAAAATTATGGGACTAATATGATGAGACAAGATATACTTGTTGGATTGGATCAGAGGATGGTGATCACATAAATCTCAAAATGAGAGGAGGTTTAGAATAGATGAAAGATTACTCGAAACGAGTAAATAAATGATTGAGAGGGATGAACAACTACACAAAATGAGTAAACAACTGCTCACAATGGATGAATGATTCTTGGAATGAGAAGATGAAGGTTTGGAATAGATGAAAGATTACTCAGAATAAGTAAATGATTGATTGCGATTGTTGAATGAGAGTTTGAAATGATAGAAGGAGCTTTGAAATGGATGAATGTTTACTCAAAATGAGTAATCAGATGTTTGAGATGATAGATGAAGGTTTGAAATAGATGAATGGTTACTCAGAAAGAGTGAACAGATGATCGAGATTGGATGAATAGAAAAAAATTGAAGAAGATGGAGGGAGGGATCTTAAGATTTGTTTCGATATCCAAAGATCTTAACTACATATGGACTAAAGCTCATATTAGGGTTTCGGGTAAGCTCATATTGGGATTAGATTAAAGCTCAGATTATGGTTGGATTGAAGCCTAGATTAGAATGATTGGAGGATGTTATGGGATTCATTCTACACCAATTTTTGGAGTTTAAGGGACATAGGGTGTTGACAATCAGATTTTTCCAGATTTGGTAATTTTCAAAAAAATTCAAATTTTACCATTTGAGGAAACTTCACGCTCATACGTTTGAGAGTTCATTTTTTTCCAAAAAATACCCAAAACTAAGATAGGATGAATTTCCAACTAACATCCCAAATTTGAGACATGCATTCTGAGTTATTGATAAAAATGATTTTTCAAAAACTAAAAAAAACACTAAATTGTGATTTTGAGGGTCAAGATGAAAGTTTGAGGCCCTGAAAATGTGGAGAAATGGGGTCCAACTAACTCAAGGTCTATTGGAAATCTACATGCCCCCTCATAACACAACCACCTTTAAAATTTCAGCTCAGATGGACACCCGAGTCAAAAGTTATGGCCTCCGAAAGCTTCAGCATAAAAATAAAAACTCTCAAAATGAAGAATTTGTGATTGGGATGGATGATCCGATGATGAAAAAGGTAATTTTGGTGATGAAGCACTAAACTACAAAGGGTGAAATTTTTTTTCCTATAGGGCGGGTCTACCTGTTCCTAGGAAGGTCCACCCATAGATGGGGGCAGGTCCGCTTGTGTCGTGGCGGGTCTGCCCGCAGATAGGGGCGGGTCCACCCACGAGCCCTGGCGGGGGCCTCGCTTGGGGACTTGGGCATGTCTGCCCACGAGCTCAGGCAGGTCTGCCCGCAACTGGCTAGGTCTACCTAGGGACCAGGGTGGGTCCGCCCAAGCTAGGGCAGGGTCTAGGATTCAGGAGGACCGACAAAAAAAGGGGGAATAAGAATGATGAGAAAGGATAGAAGATTGACAAGATGTGGAAAAGAAGCCAAAGTGATGACAATAAGATAGATGGCATTGGGTTGCATAGGGAGTAGCTTATAGCTAGAGAAAAATGACAAGGGATTATGAGATAGGATGAGGATAGAGGATGGGGGGGAATTTGGGAGATGAAAAAGATTGGTTGGATTGACGATGAGGAAAAGGTGGCCAGATGGATAGATGAAAATGGATGCTATGATGGACAGATAGGAAGATAGGGATGGGGAGATGGATATAAGGACTATTTGGAGGGATAAAAGATAAGGATGGGGAGAAAGATATAATGATAAGGAGATGGGGATAGGGAAATGGAAGGGATTGCTCTGATGGAATGAATGATGTCTCCAAGGACTATATCAAAAAGGAAGATAGATGCCCCCACTCTAGATATGTCATGTTTGAGGAGGAATGAAGGATGCAATAGAGATAGATAGGAAAATAAAGGAGTGAGATGGATGAATATAGGATGCATGGATAGTGAAGGGAGATTGAAGGTAGCATGACAGGTGGATAAGGAAAGGTAGACAAGTGTGAATGAGGGTTAGGATAGTGTGCGGATGAGAGGAATGTATGCTAAGAGGTGTCCAAAGCATGTTTATATGTTTTTCCCTATTGTTATCAAGATCGCAAGGAGGATGGGAGGATTGGGATAAATGAGATATGCCAAGTAGGATGTGTAAGATAGGTAGGATGGAGGGGATGAATGAAAATGACATATAGGAGGAAGATGGGTGCATAACTTGAAGCATAGCAGGAAGCATAGTGGATGGAGGGAATGAATACCAGGGATCTACCCCTAAGTGCAAATTGAGATTTATGCATGATTCATGTTTGCCAGGTTTTCATTATGGTACTTATCCAAGGTGCTTGTTTTCCAAGTTTTCACCATTGGACGAATCATTTCTCTTTACTTTTTTATTTTATTTTTTTGATTTTTTAATTTTTTTTGCATTTTTTTGCATTTTTTAGATTATTTGGATAGGAGGGGGATGAAAATGGATAAGGGTAGGGAGGAAAAGAAGTGGATTTAGAAGACATGTGATAAGGAGATGTATGAAGGACTCAAGCATCAAGTTCCATACAAGGTGTTAAGATCCCATATTTGAAGTGACTGTTTGACATTGGTACAATCTTATTAGGATAAATGGATTATGCGAGAGGATGAATTAGAGGGATTTGATTGGGGAGATATGTGGGGTAATGGATGGGATGCTAGAAAGGGTATGGATAGAATGATGGGGGGGGATGTGTGATGGGGTGGTGAGTTCAAGACCAACATTGGCACATATGGTGATGAATGTGAAATGATATGAGTATTAATGGATGAAGAATTCAGGGATAATGGAGGAGATGGGATAATGAATTTTGGGATGTAAGGACCCAAAACAGATTTAGGAGATGGAGGAAGTGTATTATTAGTATTCGAATTAGAAACTTTGGATGTTCTTATAGATTTTTCATTTGATGGAATTGCATATTTTTTCTTTGGGATCCACATGGTTTTGATCTTTGCTTTGGTGGGCCTCTATAGCCTACGGATTTGACTTGGATTTAGATTTTTCTTCTTTAACCATGTATTTTAGAGGGTACATGGGGAGTTTTAGATTCATGTGGATGTTTGGATTTATGCATTTTTTCTTTAAAATCCAAAGTGATTTTAGTAGCGATGGGATGGGTGTGAGGAGATGGAGATAGAATTATGAGGATTACATGTGGATGGAGAATGTGTAGGTATGTGCCTTTGTTGATCTTGATTAGGGGACATGTGAGAGGGATGTTTATGATGGATGACATAGATAGGTGTTGGATCGATGAAAGGATGAGATGGAGGAGGTTATTTTGGGATATATGGACCCAAAGCAGACAAAGTGGGTGGAGGGACATACGAATCCAAGATGGATGGAGTGGATGGAGGGATGTAAGGACCCAAAATGGATGGAGTAGATAAAGGAGGAATATGGATGATTGTTTTAAGGTGATATGATGGAGGAGGGATGGAAGAATATGATCTGGTGGAGTGATGGGAAGAGCCAGTATTTCTTTTGGAAAAGGCTCGTTGAGGACGTCTAGAGGTTGTACCAATATCTTTACATTGTGAGTCTTGGGAAATAGGTCCAAGACCTTGCATACAATTTTTTTCTTTGACCTGGATGGGCTCTAAAATACCTTGCTTATGAAGGCCTAAGCCTTTTCCTTGATAGTTTATTTTCCTAAGCATGCAATCTATGATATGATTTGTCTTATTCTGAAAACATGATGCAAGTCCATTATTAGGAGGAGGATGATGGGTGGTAAATACACTATGTTTTTTTTCTGCAAGGAGGTCACCATGGAAGAATGTGAGAGTACGAAGGGGATATGCAAGCGGTGTAGGGATAGCAGTTTTAGGCGATGATGGGGGATCATGAGAGGGAGATGATGGGATAACAACATTTGGATAGGTGGTATCATGGGATATGATAGGATCTTGATTTTTGGTAGTAGGCTCATGTGATGGAGATGAAGATGGAGCAGTGGGATCTTGAATGACAAGGGGATCATGGGATGGAATGGATGGGGGGATGTGATCTTGAGGTGGACTAGATGGGATGGTAGGATCTTGATTTGGAGAAGGGGATATGTTGGCATGCTATGGATCGTACAACTCTTCATTTTAACTACTTATCATGGCATGGCTCATTATGTGCAGGAGGCATGATAATGGAGTCTTGGTGGGACTCTTCAAGTGGGGAAGATGGAGGGATGGAGGATTCATGAAGCTCAAGGGAATACATTTTGATAATACTAGGAGTGGGAGAAGTGGATCGGATTTGGGTGTTGTCGATGGGTTCGACAACTCTCAGAGTAGGAGGTGGGTGTTCAATGGATTCAGTAGATATGATGGTAGGAGATGGGGGCTCAATGGATTTGGTAGATGTGATGGTAGGAGATGGGGACTTGGTGGATTAAAATCATGTGATGGTTTTGATGGTTTGAGTGGTGCTAGGGTGGTATCATCAATGATAGGTGTTGGGTGGAGAAGGGTCTCATCACTAATGATGGTGGATGATGGTTTGGGATGGCATGATTCCACAACTTCAAGGTGTGCAGTGGGATGTTTCTTCTTTGTTATAGGTACTTGGAGAACTTTTGGAGGGAGGAACTTGCATACTATAGGTTTGGATGGCGAGGTAGGAGTGGATGAAGGATCAGGGATTGGTAGGGGATTAGGGCTATGGATTGGTGGATTAGGATCATATTGAGGAATGGGATTGGATGGAAGACTAGGAGTAGATGGAGGATTAGGATTGGAGGAAGGATATTGGAATGGTGAATTAGGATGGGAAGATGGATGGTAGTAAGGGTATTGGGATGGTGGATTAGGATGGAAAGATTGAGATGGCGGATTGAGATAGGGAAATGTGGATGTCAGATTAGGATAAGTTGATGTGGATGTTGGATTAGGATAGGAAGGTGTGAATGCGGGATTAGGGTGAGTAGATTGGTATGGAAGATTAGGGTAGTGGGTATATGTGGATGAAGGATTGAAATAGGAGGATGTGGACAGGGGATTAGGATGGGGGTATTGTGATGGCAGACTAGGATAAGAGGATGTGGGTGTTGGATAAGAGGATCACGTGGATGAAGGATATGATGGATATCCCTTGTGAAAGGTAGCATAAGGAGAATAATTAGGCATGGATGAAGACATAATGAGATAACTTGAAGGGGTGATTGGACTTTGGAAAGTAGATGGAGAAAGCTTACTAGCAATGATAGTGTCAAGGGCATCCATGTCACATTCTTCTTGATCGACAAGACATTCATCATCGTTGTTGACATAATTAGGGTTTCCCTTGACCACTATTGATGGAGGATAAGGATTCATGATGATGAAAGGATAAAGAGAATGGATTAAAGATTTTGGATGGGAATGGACTAAAGCTCAAATTGGGATTTAGGTCAAGCTCAGATAAAGATTGGATTAAAGCTCAGATTAGGATGATTGGATGATGATATTGGATTGATTCTGATCATTGGATTGGATTATCAAAGGATGGTTATGACACTAAATCATCTTTGAGATGGAAGTAGATTGATTGGGTTGAAGGTGATTGGATATGGATGCGATTGGATTGGATTGTATAAGACCAATCAATGATTGATAAGATTGACTGATGGATTTGATAGGATGAGGAAAGGGGTTGTAAACCCCGTTTAGAGATTACCCTAGGTGACGTAGGATATTGACTGATCAAATTGAAGGATGAATGGATAATTATGACACTGAATCCACTTTGAAATTGAAAATGGATTGATTGGGCCAATGATAATGATCAACTAGGGACATATGACAATCCTAAGCCGATGTTGATGATGACGATCAGATTAGACACTTAGGTCAATTTGGATAATAACTTGAAACAAATTTTAGAGGATTTGGATCAGGAAAACAATGATTTGATTGGAGAAATGGATGATAGAAATAAATAAACAAATACTCAAAATGAGTAAACGATTGATCGAGATAGATGAATGATTACTCATAACAAGTAAATGACTGCTAAGAATAGATGAATGACTCTTAGAACGAGAAGATGAAAGCTCAAAATGAATGATAGATTACTCAAAATGAGTAGATGATTGATCGAGATTGTAGAACGAGAGTTTGAAATGATTGAAGGTGGCTCAAAATGGATGGACATTTGCTTAGAATGAGTAAATGATGACCCAAAATGGACAAATGACTCTCAAAATGAGGAGATAGAGGTTCATAATGGATGAATGCTTACTTAGAATGAGAAGATGAATGATCAAAATGGCAGAATGAGAATTCAAGACAATAGACAAAGGTTTGAAATGGGTGAATGTTTACTTGGAATGGGGAAACGAGTGCATGAAACAATGAAGCAAGTGTCTAGAATGATGAAATGGATGAAAAAGTTGATCGGTCAAGGGTCAGGTCTGCCCTTGTGGAGGGCAGGTCCACCCAAGGAACAAAAGATGGTCAAATGTGGTCAAAAAAGGCCTAAAAGGGTTGGGTCATAGGTTAGGTCTGCCTACAGATGTCAAGTTTTCTTGTTTAGAGGTTAGGTTTGCTTTTCGAGAGGGCAAGTCTACCTATGGAGCAAAAGTTGGTCAAAAATGGCTAAAATAGACTCCAAAGGACTAGTTTATAGGTTAAGTCCACCCCTAGATGGGTTAGGTTTGCCCCTGGAGGGCAAGTTCGCCTATCGGGAGGGTAGGTCCGCCTATGGAAAAAAAGTTGGTCAAAATTAGCTAAAAAAGGCTGAAAAAGGCTAGTTCAAGGTTAAGTTCACCTATTCAAAGGTTAGGTTCACCTATTTAGAGGTCAAGTTCACCCCTGGATAGGTTTAAACCTGAATTTTGAAAAAATGACTAAAGCAAAGGACTCAAAACATAGAATTCATCAATGAAAAGGATATGGTTGAGCGAAATGAATCAAATAATCATTGGTTTCATACAAAAAGGAAAATTCAAACAATACAAACCTAAGTCTAGTAGAAAGGGTATGGTTGACAAAGTCTTCTAATCTAGGATGAAAATGGTTACTAGGGAGTCCTCGATATACACCCAGTATGTGAGAACCAAACCGTGAACACCAACCCGTTACAAGCGTGAGTTGGGAACCTTAAAGGCTCAAACCAACTCTTCATGTCATCCTAACGCTTTGCCAATTACAATGTGGTTGGATTGAGGTACAATTTTTTCTCTCCACCTTTTATATACCCCGCTAATACGCGTGGTTGGAATCGTCCCTTTTAGTGATGAAATCCCCAAGCAAGTCCCACTAAGAAAAATAAAAAAGGTTGACTCAAAGGACTTAGTAAGGTATGATTTCTCATCACCCAGGATCGCCAAATGGTGCAAGGGGATTGGATACGTCAAATAGCTTACCAAAAAACATGTCAAACAAGGTTAATTGACATCCCTAGTTAAACTATGTACCTAAATTAGGGGTTAAAAACCCTTAAAACAACCAAAACAATTGCTAAAAAGTAAAATTTTAACTTATGGAAAAAACTATCTAGGGAAAATCTGCCTGTGTAGAGGTTAGGTCCACTTGTCTAGAGGGAAGGTCCACCTATTTGTAGGTCAGTTCTGCCTGTCTACAGGTCAAGTTTGTCCCTCTATGAAAAACTTACAAAAAACACTTTTTGGAGTCTATGGTGGGTAGGTCTACCCCTGGGAAAGGTTGGATCCACCTGCGGAGGGTAGGTTCACTTGTCTGTCAGGTCACGTCTGCCCCAGGAAGGTCAAGTCCACCCTTCTATAGGTCGGGTCTACCCCTTTGTAACCTATACCTGCAAAAAGTCAAAAACAACAAATGTGAAAGCAAAAAATCCATTTGTGGCTCCCACCAATCATGCTAGAAATGTGATAGGGTGAATTTACTTGTTAGAAAATGAACAACAAATAAGAGAGTGCAAAACAACAATAGAAGACATCCTACACCTCAAGATTAGCCTAGTTGGATTCAATACAAAATAAAGACAATAAAATGGAACCTTTTGCCTTGTCTCAAATCAATCCTTTGGTTGGCCCTTTAATCTTTGGTGTTGTATGCTCTTTGGATGGAAAGAGATGCAAGTGTGGATTATAGGATGGATGGAAAATGGGTGAAAGTGGATACAAGTATGGAAAATGGCTAAGTATGGCTCAAGAAATTTTTTTGCAAGAGTTTGGTTAGCATGAATGATCTCCCTCCAAAATGAGAGAAAAAGGGGGGATTTATAAAGAATTTGGAATTCTCTAGGGAAATGGATGGTTGAGATTGAGCCACCAAGATCAAGATGTAGGGCTAAGGTGAGTTGAAAACTCACAAGCCCTCACATCTTGACATGTGGCATGTGAAGTGGTTTGTAAGAGGTGATGTTTACATGAGCTGGAAAGAGAGTACATGACATGGAGACACTACATAGTACCTTGGGATTCAACAAGATCTCCTCATAAAGGAGGTCCTTGTCCCCATGTGGGTGAGAGGACATGTGAGGAATTAAAAATTCCTCAAATATCCACATGGGAATGAGAGAAAGAATTTAAAATTCTTTAAAATTCATTGGGTGATTAAATGTGAATTAAAAATTCACATGGGGAAAGGGGTGTCCTCTCCAAAAAGAAAAAGCATTTAATAGGGTTGACTTAAGAAACATTCCATAAATGACATGGAGATTAGGTTGTCCTAATTAAGTGATTAATGTTGTGCAAGTACTTGATTAGACTAATTAATGACATATTAAAGGCAAGTGGGAGATTAGGAAGAGTTCACATGTGACTTGATGTGACAAGTCAAAGATCACATGGGGAAGAGAAAAATGAATTTAATATTCCTTGGAAGGATAAAATGAATAAAAAATTCCTTGAGAGATTGATTAGGCTAGTTAATGAAGGATTAGAGGAGGGTTAGGTGGCTAAGAGAGATTAGAGGCCAACTTGAAAAATTTGGAGGATGTGACACATCTTAATCAAAGATTAGGCATGTGCACATCCCTAATGATGAGATTAGGAGAATAATTAAGATTAAGAAAAGGAGGATTAAAGAGATAAGGCATGTGACATGTGAGGAATTAAATAAATGTCATATTTATTTAATTCATTTGATGAAAATGAGGATTAAAGAGATAAGGTATTTATTTATTAATTAAAACGTTAGGGATTTGGCAAAATTAAGGATATTAATTAAATAATAGCAATATTACTTAATTAATGCAAATAAGGGGATGCTTAGATGAAAGGGGATAAATTTGGATAAATTAAGTGTCCAAATTTAGGTGTCTACACCATAATTCAATTTCTATGTATTAACATCTATTCTTATTATTGTATCAAGTGCAACTCCAATGGAATCTAGAGAGGAGGTCTAGTGAGCATGTTCAAAAGATAAGAGAACCAACAGGCACTCCATCCAGCTGAATTTCAAAGGAAACACGTGATATTTTTCCTTCCCTTAGAGGGAAATGACTATTTAGTGTGGTTGTTTTTTGTATGCCTATGTGGCATTTTGGAACATATATTTTGTATATTGATATATATGTGACATTTTATGTCCATATGGCTCTTTTGCATAAGACTATATGTCTTTTTTGGATATATTGTATATACTTTTATCAATATATATTATTATATAGCCTTATGAATTTTTGATTAAAGAAAATCTTATTTTGCTACTACCATTCTTGAATGATGTTATCATGCGTATTGTGTAAATAAGCTCCATACCTGGTGGTTTGTATCCTTTGCAATGCTTCAATTACTTGTGCCTCACTTCTTCACATGTATGCTTCACTTATTCAAGTGTATACTTCACGTATATTGCATGTAGTCATGTGTATGCTTCATGCTTCCAATGCATAGCTCAACAAAAATATTTTGGGGAAAATATCAGCAAACCTAAAGTATAAGAGTTTTTGAAAAATTGGGAAAAATCTGGAAAAAATTATATTTAAAAAAATATAAAAAATTGTAGAACAAGAGATAAAAACTATTTTTTTGAAATTGAAAGGTATTTCCATAGCATACAGATATAGAGAGAAAATAAAATAGAGATTTTAACTAATGAATTGTGAAAAATATATTTTGTAGTTTATATTCATATTGTTGATTACATTGCATTGCACATCTTACAAACTCAAAGCATTACTTCACATTGGATAACTAATAACTAGATGTTGATAGATGAAAAAAATTCAATTACAATATAGTTTTTACATAGTCAACCTAAGTAGTTATGCAATTAATTCACATTGCATAGCTAATAACTAGGAGTAGCTTCCAATTGCATTTCCTTATCATGACATTCTATGAGACCAGATTTCTTTGAGGTATTTTTTCAAATAATCACTACCTTGTCTATGTTACCACATTTTTCATACATGTCTACCAAATCATTTTGTCAAACAGTTCACTACCTTGTTTCTATGGATAAAAGCCTAAAACAAGTTCTTTTGAACAAGCTATGGATGCTTGGAAAAATAATATCAAAATCATAATAGTAAGAAATACATAGACAAGGTAGTGAACTATTTGAAAAAATGTATCAAATAAATATGGTGATGGAATTCCATGAAAAGACATAGAAAAGGTAGTGAACTATTTGAAAATATTCCTCAAATAAATGTGGTCTCATGGTGATGGAATTCCACGACAATCAAATTTCTTTTGATTGTCATGGCATTCCATCACCATGAGACCACATTTTTTTGAGGCATTTTTTCAAAGAGTTCACCGCCTTTTCTATGCTACCTTTATTTTTCATACATGTCTATCAAAGCATTATATCAAACCATTCATTTCCTTGCTGCTATGGCTAAAATGCTAAAACATGTGCGTTCGAACAAGCTATGGATGCTTGGAAAAAATCTAGAAAAGCATAATAGCAAGCTATAGCATGGACAAGGCAATGAACTTCTTGAAAAAAATGCTTCAAAGAAATATGGTCTCATTGTGATGGAATGCCATGGCAAGCAAATTGCTATGGATTTTCATGGAATTCCATCACCATGGGACCATGTTTCTTTGAGGTATTTTTTCAAACAATTCACTACCTTGTCTATGCTACCACAATTTTCGTACATGTTTACCAAAGCATTTTATCAAATAGTTCAGTGCCTTGTTGCTATGGCTAAAATCCTAAAATAGGTGCTTCCAAACAAACGATGGATGCTTGGAAAAAATCTATCAAAGCATAATAATAAGAAATAGCATACAAAAGGTAGTGAACTGTTTGAAAAAATGCCTCAAAGAAATGTGGTCTCAATGTGCTTGTCATGGCATTCCATCACCATGAGACCACATTTCTTTGAGGTATTTTTTCAAATAGTTAACTACTTTGTCTATGCTACCACATTTTTCATACATGTTTACCAAAGAATTTTATCAATCAATTCACTACCTTGTTGCTATGGCTAAAAGTATAAAATAGGTGCTTTCGAACAAGCTATGGATACTTGGAAAAAATCTATCAAAGCGTAATAGTAAGCAATAGAATAGACAAGGCAGTGAACTATTTGAAAAAATGCCTCAAAGAAATGTGGTCTCATGGTGATGGAATACCATGACAAGCAAATTCCCTAGATTATCATGGCATTCCATCACCATGAGACCACATTTATTTGACACATTTTTTCAAATACTTTACTAACTTCTCTATTCTACCACATTTTTCATACATGTCTACCAAAGAATTTTATCAAACAGTTCACTATCTTACTACTATGGCTAAGAGCCTACAACAAGTTCTTTTGGAAAAGTGATGGATGCTTGGAAAAAATCTATCAAAGCATAATAGTAAACAATAGCATAGAAAAGGTAGTGAATTGGTTGAAAAAATTTCTCAAAGAAATGTGGTCTCATGGTGATGGAATGCCATGACAATCCATAGAAATTCGCTTGTCATCACATTCCATCACACCATGAGACCACATTTCTTTGAGGCTTTTTACAAAAGTTCACTACCTTGTCTATGCTAGATACCACATTTTTCATACATGTCTACCAAAGCATTTTATCAAATAGCTCATTGCCTTGTTGCTATGGCTAAAAGACTAAAATAGGTGATTTCAAACAAGCTATGGATGCTTAGAAAAAAATCTATGAAATCATATTAGTAAGCAATAGAATAGACAAGGCAGTGAGTTGGTTGAAATTTTGCCTCAAAGAAATGCGGTCTCATGGTGATGGAATGCCATGACAATCCATAGAAATTTTCTTGTCTTGGAATTTGCCATGCCATTACATAACCATGAGACCACATTTCTTTGAGGCATTTTTTCAAACAGTTCACTATCTTGTCTATGATCTCATGATTTTTCTTCATGCAAAAATCAACATAATAGTAAGCAACAAGCTATGGTCTCATGGTTTTTCTTCACATGAAAATCAACATATGACATCAAACCATACATCATGGATATTGAATATTTGGATCCAATGTTTCACTAGTAGGCTAATTTTTGCATCTCAATAAGGGTAAATTATTCAGTGAAAACAACTGCAGTTCAAACTCTTAAGTGATTTAGCCTATTGAATGTAGCTTAGAGTGATTCAGCATGTTTGGGTGTGAAAGAGGACCATTCCTAGCATAAACGTACCCACCCAAATGTGTTGGAATAGTTTGTTTGGTCACACATGTTGCAGAACGAAAATTGCACCACTTTGCAACTTTGCACTACTTGCATTTGACAATTTTTTTCCCAAGAAAAAAGTCGCCACCATGGAAAAAATCCTCTAAGATAGTGAAAAATGAGAGAGGTTATTGTAGAGGGTCCCAATACAATCCCATAGGTTTAGATGAGAAGTTTCTAAGCATCATGGTGTCCGAGTAACAACATGTTGAAGATTGTAGCAATTTTGCACATCAGAATCTTAAGGGATTTTGTGTGTTAGGGTGTGAAAGAAGACCATGCCTAACATAAATGTACCAAATAGATGCATCGAAATAGTTTTTTTGGTCACATGACTTGCAAAATGAAAGTTTCACCACTTTGCAACTTTGAACTACTTGCATTTGACAACTTTTTCCCCAAGCAAAAAATTCTCCACCATGGGAAAAGGCCTCCAAGATAGCAAAAACCAAGAGAGTTTATTGTAGAGGGTCCCAACATGATCCCATAGGCTCAGAAGAGAAGTTTCTAATCATCACAGTGTCTGAGTAACAACATGTTGAAGTTTGTAGTCATTTTTCACTTTGGACTCTTAAAGGATCTAGTCGGTTGAATGTAGCTTAGAGCAATTCGATGTGTTTGGGTGTGAAAGAGAACCATGCCTAGTGTAAAAGTACCCATATGAAGGTGTTGGAACAGTCATCTTAGTCGCACAAGTTGCAGAATGAAAGTTGCACTACTTTGCAACTTTCAACTACTTGTATTTGACAACTTTTTCCCCAAGTAAAAATTCACCACCACAAGAAAATGCCTCTCAGATAGTGAAAACCGAAATATTTTATTGTAGAGGGGTCCAACACAAACCCATAGGCTTAGAAGAGAATTTTTTTTAAGTGTCATGGTGTCTAAGTAACAACATGCTAAATTTTTCAGCCATTTTGCACTTTGGACTCTTAAGGGATTCTTCCAGTTGAATGTAGCTCAGAGCGATTCCATGTGTTTGGGTGCAAAAGAGGACCATTCCTAGTGTAAATGTACCCACTTAGACATGTTGGAACAATTATTTTGGTCACACAAGTTGCAGAACGAAAGTTTCACCACTTTGCAACTTTCAACTACTTGCATTTTACAACTTTTTCCCCAAGAAAACATTTTCCACCATGGGAAAAGGCCTTTGAAATAGAAAAAACTGAGAGAGGTTATTGTAGAGGGGCCCAATGCAATCTCATAGGCTCAGATGAGAAGTTTCTAAGTGTCATAGTGTCCAAGTAACAACATGCTGAAGATTGCATCCATTTTGCACTTCAGACTCTTAAGGGATCTAACATGTTGAATGTAGCTCAGAGCGATTTGACATATTTGGGTGTGAAAGAAGACCATTCCTAGCATAAAAATATCCACCTAGATGCGTCGAAACAGTTCGTTTGGTCACACAAGTTGTAGAAAAAAAGTTGCACCACTTTGCAACTTTCAACTACTTGCATTTGACAACTTTTTCCCCAAGCAAAAAATTTACCACCATAGGATAAGGCCTTTGAGACAGTGAAAACTAAGAGAAGTTATTGTAGAGGGGCCCAACATGATCCTATAGGCTTGGACAAGAAGTTTCTAAGAATCACAGTGTCCAAGTAACAAAATGTTGAAGATTTCTAGTGCACTATATGGTCTGAACTTTGTTTGAAGCATGTAAAGGGCACTCTTAACTTCATTTTAGATTTTGTGTGATTAATTTTTATGGAGTTTGTGAAAAAATATTAGCATTTTAGTGAAACTTGTTAGAAACCCTACCCAGGGTTCCTAGTGGACTTGTAAATGGCATTTCTTATCATTCCCACGATAGAAATTCCTAAAAATTGGTAGAATGGCTTATCATTGTATATATTTTCATTCCTCAAACTTCCAGGTTCCAGGGTTTTTTTTGGCACATCTTTTGGTGATGCCCTAGGTCTGATATTTTCATGTTTTAGGCTTAGTTGCAAATGATACTATCCATTTTTTACTCTATCATTTCAAAGTAACTCCACCTAGTTTCAAGATATAATGAAGAAAATCCAAAAGGGTATTCCAAATAGTTCTTACATTTTTAATAGCGGGTCTACAATGAAAGTTATGACCAAAAAATCCAAATTGTTGCCCCATGTTTTTTAGGTTTTGAAAGCAAGTTGTCAAGAATGAGCAAGAATTCCCATTTTCACCATTTGAATTGAAACCCTAGTTGTGTTGTGTTAATTTTGTTGTGAGTGAGGCCCCCCTACTCTACATCAAGAGTCTTCAACAAAATTTTAACCCACCAACAATCTATCCCCAACAATGGTGCCACTTTTGTTGGTGCACAAACTCACTGCAATCCACTACTCTGAAACATTACATCAACCACCTAGGCCAGGTTTTTCAACAAGGAGGTTGAGAAGTGATTTGTCATCAAGTAATGAATGGATTAAGGCCATCTAAACAAGAGTGGGTCTTATCTCCTACACTTTGACATCAACTAAACTAAGGAGGGGTACCCTAGAGGTATGTAAACTAGATGAACAACTAAAAATGGTGTCTAGACCCAACTCACTCCCTTGAATCCAAATCTTGTCACTAAGCGAAAAGGAATTAGCCACAAAAGGACCTCTAATAGAGCTAATTTTATCCTACTCTTAGCTCAGACCTACAAATAATAACAATATTGTTGGCAACATAAGGGTAGACAACTAAGAGGGGGGGTGAATCAATTGTCTCATAAATTTAAAATTATTTTTCTTAGATACTATTAATAACCATGAAAGCATAAATCATTACCACATCAAAAACACACATAACACCAAGATTTTTTTATGTGAAAACCCTATTAAGGGAAAAACCATGGTGGAGTTTAGTCGACAAGATTATACCCTATTAAAAGTATAGAAGAATAAATGAGAATGTAGATGCATTCAGGAACACTGTCTAGAGTTCATTGCTCAAATACAACAAGGCTTCCTACCCAAGGAAAATACACTATCTTACAAAAATATTGGATTACATCCACAAGATCTTGGACTAAGAAAATAGGATTTGCTCATGCCTAATTATAGTTCTGGTTAAGCACATAAACTCTTCTCACTCTTCTTCACACTTAACTTCTTCCTTCAAATGATTAAAACATTATTCACACACAAGACTTGCACACTTCGCTTCACATAATGCCTTCAAATGATAAAAAAATCACTCATTTATATCCGCAACCAAGAATAACATCATCTACAAGTCGACACCAATAAAATATAAAATGAATACAAACTAATGACCCAAAACATAGTGAGGACCCAAAACAATATGCTTGAACATGAAACATCTTCAATAATTATTCCTCGAAGATCCACAACATGCTACAATCACCATGTCGGCCAAGAACATGTAAAAAATGAACACGCAAGAGAAAATATTCAATCGTGAGCACAATGATCAATGTGGATGTGCAACAAAGATATAACATGATCTAGAAACATTCAAAAGCATCATGAATCACTAGAGAAGTATCCGTAACACTTCATGTTACCAGAATCACATCATCTTCTTTTAGGAACACCAACTAAAGCAACATAAAAACTGTCAGAACATAGATACTCATAACTCGATCAAATCTTCATGTGGATCTCTAAAAATCAACATGGATAAACTAGATATAATTGAAAACAAACCATTTAATCGACAACCTTTGATCATCAACATACTGATCTGGCTTAGTATGTTGGCTAAATTGAACTTCATTGCACCATCGACAACTTGCAACTTACTTTATTACAATTTTCTTAATATCCCTGACATATACAACCTCTAATGACATTAATTGCAATAGTGTTGACATTAATGACAACCACATATCAACAAAATCCACCAGTCTCCCCCTTTGGCATTTATGGAAACACATGATGTGAAAAACACCATCAACCCAACTTTCTCTTATCACTTTCTCCCACTTAGATTTTGACTCTTCTCAAATAATTCATGGCTTTTCACATGACTCTTCTCCCCCTTTGACATCAATGAAAAAGATACACATTATCTTTCTCACACAAGCTCTGAACCATATTTCTAAACATCTAACTACTCCCCCTGAGTAGTAGCCACCACAACATCAATCCGGATCAAGATATGACTATGAAATGCATAGACTGATGGGTATGTGTAGGATCATCATGGAAAAAAACAAGCCCTTAAGTGGCAAAGAATTTAGAAAAATCATAGTTAGGCAACTTGACATAAAAATTTGAATAAGTTATCTATATTATTTCAAAAATATGTAAGAACATAATTTGTAGTAAATTAAATGTAGTTTCTAAACTACTAGTTTTTTTTTTTTAAATCTATTTGGTGAAAATTTGAAATTTCAATGTAGTACTTAAATTTCGGAAAAAATAAGAAGTAGGTGTCTGTCTAACCACCCTAACCACAATAAAATGATAATATATTTTTCTAAAATTTTAGATATAAGTAGAGGACTCATGTCTGGATGTGATGCATATTTTCTTTTAATTTTTTTCCAAGTAAATAATTAATTATGAATTTTTTATTACAACTTTTAAAAAATATAAAAACTCGTATGTCTGACCACCTTACCTTGGTCAAAACTTCATGAAATTCATTTTTTTAATTCTATAGTATGCGAAGCATAGAATGTGATGCATGTTTCAGATACAAAAAATGTGATAATGTTTGAAAGCTATAGATGTTTTTCAATCAGCCTATCAATCAATACTTTAGTTGTAATTCAAATAGAAAATGAATAATAATTATTTATTAAATTCAAAGTAAAACATAATTTATATTGGTGGAAAGCTAATAATCTCCTTTAAAAAAAATTGTTTCATCAATTTTGGGTAAAAAAAAGGTTGTCAGCCACATACCCTACACATACCCATCATATTGCCACTTTTTGGCCCATCATGATCCTGCACATACCCTAATACAATGACTTGCATCTTAGTTCTGATTAGGAGGGGTAATCACTCCTAGCTTCCCTCTAAGATACTCAAAAGTGTCCTTAGGAAAAGGCTTAGTAAAGATGTCTGCAATTTGTTCCTTAGTGGGAACATACTCCAATTTGGCTTCCTTTTCACTCACCTTCTCTCTCAAAAAGTAAAACTTGATAGATATATGCTTGGTTTTGAATGCAACACTGGATTCTTAGAAATGTTAACTGCACTTGAATTATCATAGAATATAGCAATAGGTTCATCATACATAACTCTAATATCTTTCAACATCTACTTCATCCACAATACTTGAGTACAATTTTTTAGCAACAACAATGTATTTTGCCTCTGCAGTAGATAAAGAAATGGCATTATGCTTCTTACTTAACCATGAAATCAACTTCTTTCCCAAGAAAAATGCACCACCACTGGTACTCTTTCTCTCATTTACATCTCCTGCCCAATCAACATCAATAAAAGCACTCAAAGTAAAATCATCTTCTTTAGGATACCATAGGCCAAAATCAACTATCCCCTTCAAGTATCTGAAAATCCTCTTCACTAGTCACATGAGATTCCTTAGGATCAGCTTGAAATCTTGCAACAATGCATACATCATTCATGATATTAGGTCTAGTTTGAGTCAAATAGAGCAATCCACGAATCATGGATCTGTATCTAGTTTGGTTTGATGTAGGAGAATCATCATCTTATGTCAACTTACATCTGGTCACCATAGGTGTACCAACTAGATTTGAATCTTCCATACCAAACTTCTTTAGTAATTCTTTCACATATTTGGACTGATATATAAATATCCCTTTGTCTACCTGAGTAATTTGCAATCCCATAAATAATTTCATTTCTCCAATCGTAGACATCTCAAATCACTTTGAATCTCATCAATAAACTTCATGCACAAACTATCATCTCCTCCAAAAAAGATATCATCAACAAAGACTTCAACAATCAAATCTTTATCATGATCAATCTTGAAATATAGATTACTATCAAGAGTAACTTTATTAAATCCAAGTTTCAACAAATACTTATCCAAGCTGGTGTACCATGCTTTTGGGGATTTCTTAAGTCTATACAATGCTTTCTTTAATTGACAAACCATATCTCCCTGATCAATCAATTGAAATCCATTAGGTTGCTCAATATACACTTCTTCTTGTAGTTCACCATTTAGAAATGCTGACTTGACATCCATCTGATAAACCTTGAAGTTTCTGTAAGTAGCATAAGTAAGAAATAATCTCCTAGCCTCAATCCTAGCAATAGGGGCAAAATTTTCTTCAAAGTGAATTCCTTCCATTTGTGAGTATCCTTTACACACTAGTCTTGCTTTGTTTATAACAACTTCACCTTTCTCATTTAGTTTTTTCTAAAAGACCCATTTAGTTCCAATTACATTTTTGTCCTTAGGTCTAGGAACAAGAATCCATGTATCATTCTTCTCAATTTGTAGTAGCTCTTCTTTCATTGCTTCCATCCAATGTTCATTTTTGCATGCTTCATTGACACTATTAGGCTCAGTATTTGAAATCAAACAATATTCTTCTGCAATTGTTCTCCTACTTTGAACACCTTTGCTCTTATCACCTATAATCCGATCTTTTGAATGATTTAGTCTTACATACATTGGAGTCTTGGGATGTTCTTGAAATTTAGGCTCTTGTGATCTCACTTTTGCACTTTCACTAGTTCCTTCCTCTTGGCCTTCCTGATTCACCAGAATGATCTGCACTTGATTTTGAGTTTGAATTGAATTGACATTCTGATCATCTGAATCATATCCATAGGTTCAAGATGGTCTAACTGTCTTCATCAACCTTGACATTACCACTTTCAACTACTTTCCTCAATCTCTTATTGAAGCACCTGTAGGCTTTACTTTTAGTAGAATAACCAAGAAAGATTCCTTCATCACTTCTAGCATCAAACTTTCCTATATCTTCATCTCTTTTGATATAGCATTTACTCCCAAAAATTTTGAAGCATCTAACAATAGGGTTATGACCAAACCATAGCTCATAAGGGGTCTTACTGGTATCACCTTTGATATGTACTTGATTGAGAGTGTAAACAATAGTACTTACAACTTCTCTCCAATGGATATGAGGAACATTTTCTTCCAACATCATAGTCCTAGCATCATCTAGAACTATTGTGTTCTTCCTTTCCACAACTCCATTTTGCTAAGGGGTCTGTGGGGTAGATAATTGTCTCTTTATCCCATGCTCTTCACAAAAAGAATTAAACTCACTAGAAATGAATTCACCACCTCTATCTAATCTCAAACATTTAATCTTCAGGCCTATCTCTATCTTAACCTTAGCCTTAAAAATCTTGAATTTCTCTAGAGCTTCATATTTTCCCCTTAAGAAAGCAACCCCGATCAATCTAGAATAATCATCAATGAGTAACATGAAATACCTATCTCCTTGTAAACTTCTGACACTAGAAGGACCACACAGATTGGTATGCACAAGCTCTAATAATTCATTTGAATAGTGTTGTTTGCTCTGAAATGAAACTCTAGTTTGCTTCACTAACTAACATTCCTTGCATATGGTATGAATAGGCTTTACCAACTTAGGAAGATCTCTCACAACCTGAGTAGAACTTATCTTGATAATATTGTCAAAGTTTACATGCCACAATCTCTTATGCCACAACCAACTTTCATCAACTTGACCAATCAAACAACTTTTACTAGCAACACTCAGGTGAAAGATATTACCTTTCATTTTTGTACCTAATGCAATCACATTTTTGGAACTCCCCAATACTCTACACTTTCCATCCTTGAATTGAATATTGTATCCCTTGTCAACCATCTATCCAAGACTTAAAAGATTATGCTTCAAACCTTCAACATATAGAACATCATCAATATTATTCTTACCATTAAGAGAAATGGGATCCTCTACCGTAGATTACACCAACTTTATCATCACCAAATCTTACAACACCACCATCATACTTTTCAAGCCTCACAAATTTAATTTTATCACCTGTCATGTGATGCGAGCATCCACTATCAATCACCCATTCATCTTTTTCTTCAATTCTGGCTGCCAGAGCTTTTTCCACATTCATGCAACTGGGAGATTCAATAGGTACAAGATCATTTTCCTTGATAGAAATAAATACCGATTCATCTTCACTTGCATTTCCTTTATCTGATTCATCATTTGTCACACCTTCATCAACAACATAATAAAATTTTCTTTGGAATCTAGGCTTGTTAGGTCTTGGCTTAGGAATGCTTTTTGGACACCTTGAGGCAAAATGACCTATGTTATTGCAAGAAAAACATTTAAGAGGTAATTTCCCTTTATACTTACCTTCTCCTCTAGGTACTCTCTTGACAAGAAGTGCTTCAAGCTCATCTAGCTTTCTCTCTTCTTCAATATCTTTCATTTCTCCCCCATACTTTAACACCTTTCTAGAAGAAGTTTCTCCTGGATCATATCTTTGCTTATCTTTTTTGAAGGTAGTGGCTTTAAATGCAGATTTTATCTTAGGAAGAGCATCACCAAAATCACTTAACTCAAAAGTAGGAAGCTTACCAATCAACATGTCTTCAGTTACATTTGTCACGATCTGGATCTCCTCAATAGCAGTAACTTTGTGTTTGTATGCAGAAGGAAAGGATCTGAGCACTTTAGCAACAATCTCTAATTCTTCCAATGTTCCACCAGCACATCTAATATTACACACAAGTTCATTCACTCTCTACATAAAATTAGTAATGTTCTCATCTTCACCCATTTTCAATGTTTCATATTTCCCTTTCAAACTTTGCAACTTACAAAACTTCACATGAGCATCACCTTCATACAAAGTTTCCAACTTCTTCCAAATATCATAAGTAGTCTTCAAATCCATTACATTTGTCATCTCAAAATCAGTTAGAACACTCAACAATGCTTCCTTAGCCCTGATATTGTACTTGACATCTTTAATCTTATCAGAAATAGAAGGACCATTCTGTGGGATGATATACCTATTGTTTGTAATGTTCTAGTAGGATTCACCAATTCATCTTAGATGACACTCCATTCGAGTCTTCCACAAAGAATAATTTGTTCCATCAAATCTCTAACTATCCTTCTTATATGTCACCATCCCAGATCACCTCAGGCTATTAAAATTATTCTAAGGAACTTGCTTTGATACCAATTGTTGGCAACACAAGGGTAAACAATTGAGAGGAGGGGGTGAATTAGTTATCTTAGAAATTTAAACTTATTTAACTTTTTCTCAGATATGATTAATAAACATGAAAGCATAAATATTTACCACATCAAAAACACACATAACACCAAGATTTTTTATGTGGAAACCCTGTTAGGGGAAAAACCACAGTGGAGGTTAGTCCACATGATTATACCCTCTTAAAAGTATAGAAGAATAAATGGGAATGTACATGCATTCAGGCACATTGCCTAGAGCTCACTACTCAAATACAATAAGGATTACTACCTAAGGAAGACACATTGTCTTACAAAAATATTGGATTACATCCACAAGATCTTGAACTGAGAAAATAGCATCTGCTCATGCCTTATTATAGTTCTAGTTAAGAACATAAACTATGCTCACTCTTCTTCACACTTAACTTCTTCCTTCAAATGATTAAAACATTATTCACACACAAGAATTGCACACTTCGCTTCACATCATTCCTTCAAATGATAAAAAATCACTCATATATATCCACAACCAAGAATAACATCATCTACAAGTTGACACCAATAAAATATAAAATGAATACAAAATGTTAGCCCAAAACATAAATAATTATCAACATGAATCAACCACCATCAGCAAAAACATAGAGAAGACCCAAAACAATATCCTCGAACATGAAAAATCTTCAATAATTATTCCTCGAAGATCCACAACATGCTACAATCACCCTGTCAGCCAAGAAAATGAAAAACATGAACACGCAAGAGTAAATATTCAATAATGAGCACAACGATCAATGCAGATGTGCAATAAAGATAGAGTGCAATATAGAAAAATCCACAAGCATCATGAATCACTAGAGAAGAATCCACAACACTTCATGTTACCAAAATCACATCATCTTCTTTCAGAAACACCAACTGAAGCAACAAAAAAACTATCAGAACACGGATACTCATAACTTGGTCAAATATTCATGCGGATCTCTGAAACTTAATGTGGATAAATTAGATATACTCAACAACAACCCCTTTAATCCACAACCTATGATCATCAACATACTAAGTTGGCTTAGTATGTTAACTAAACTGAACTTCACTGCACCACCGACAACTTGCAACTTACTTTATTACAATTTTCTCAATATCCTCAACATATACAACCTCTAATGACATTAATTCCAATAGTCTTGACATCAATGACAACCACATATCAGCAACATCCAACAAATATATCCCCCAAAAAATGAATCCACTTAACTTGGAATACATAGGGGTAAGAGGGAAGGTGTTACATGCATGATCATGGAGATGACAAGAAGAATGGTTTTCAATATATTAAATGTGTGTTAGCCTTTACCAATCAGACCAGTGCCTTCTCCATTGGGCAATAGAGTCACTGATTTATAAGGGAGAAAGAAGTGTAGGGAATGAATGCATAAAGGATTCAAATAAGCGTCTTCATCATGATATATTTATCTCATCTCTCACAACAAAGATTCTTTAATAATCCTAATAGAACTACAACCATCCACATGAAAAAATGAGAAGAGCATCACAAAAAATTACAATAAATTAAGACATTGTCACATGTCTCTCTAATCATCTATTAAATCCATATCAATAAATGTGATAGGGAAAATGAAAACAATTCACCTTGCAAGATAGGTACAAACTACATGGAGACATTTGTGTGAGCATCTATCACTGAATCAACTTTCCCATGCATCAAAATACAAGTCTTCCCTCCTAAAAAATTTGCACTCATTAGAATAGAGGAATAAATCCATTAATTTTTAGGTTAAAAATGTCACCCATACATCACCGTGAGACCCCATTTCTATGAGGCATACGTTTCCCCTACCTTGTCAACACTAGTGAGCTTGGAAAGCTAGTGAGCTCACTAGCTTTCCAATTCAGTAGGGTTGACAAGGTAGGGGTAGTGTATGCCTCAAAGAAATGGGGTCTCGAGGTGGTGTAAATCACTGTGACACCCCATTTCCATGAGGCATACATTGCCCCTACCTTGTCAACCCTACCAAATTGGAAAGCTAGTGAGACTATATCACTATGAGACCCTATTTCTATGAGGCATATGCTTCCCTTACCTTGTAAACCCTACTGAATTGGAAATCCAGTGAGCTCACTAGCTTTCCAATTTGGTAGGATTGACAAGGTAGGGGCACCATATGCCTCATAGAAATGGGGTCTCACAGTGACGTAATAACCCGAGACATAGAAAAAAGGTTGAGAATCATCATGAGAATCATCATGATATAGTGGGGAAATATTAATTGGAGAGGTGAGTTCACAACCTTCTAATGCAAATAATAATGGTGGAAGGAGTTCTAGGGTTTATGGAAGAGCAAGAAAATATGCCTTTGTACAATATAATACATTGTTTCAGATTTTGTCATAAATCCACATGCTTTTCCTTTAAGACAACTTTAAATGTAAACCATAAACCATTACAACTAACTTTAAATGTAATATACACATTTAATTGAGACATATATTCAGGAATATACACATTTGCATGTATTAATTTCTCATAATTTTTGTATATCAAAAAAATTAACTAAGTCAATAACAAATATTACAATAGTGATTTGGAAGAACATCTTGAAAATCTTCCCATTTATCTGATACTTGTAGCAATATATGCAAGGAAATAACCCTCCCATTTGCAGTCCAGATCATGAAATATATTGTACAAGAAGAAACAAAAGGAGTTGCTGCCCAATTTCTTTTCTCCAATACACCTCAGGTGGCCCAATTATTTGCATTCCAAAATGCTTCAAAACATGTGCATCCCCTACTCCCTTAGAAACAAATGGGTAGTATCCTCTCTATAGTTGTGTACTCCCACTATAATTTGGTCCACAAAAACCTGCAAAAGCTTATCAAGTTTAGACATGGACTCACATAAAAATCATTAAAAGAACAATAACTAAATAATTTCAGACATACACCTTTTGACAAGATCTATTATCACCTTCATGCATGCTATAAGTAGATCAATTGAAGGTCTTACAATGGTGATGTAGCACATATTTTGCTACTTTCTTATCTCTCGATGATCCTATATATAAATTTCAAATATATCACTAACATAATTAACATAAAATATGTAGCATATAAGAATCTGAGAAATCCATGAAATGGAAAAGAAAGAGAAGATTGAGAACCAAAAAATGCATCAACAATTGATGTTTCTCATACCATTGAACACTTGCACCAAAATTGATGTTTCTCATACCATTGAACACTTGCACCAACAACCGATGTTCTTTTCTTAGGTTGAAAAACTTAAATATTACCTATAGTCACAAATGCATAAATGGAAGTCCTAAATGCATATGAAATCAAACACCAATAGAGAATACCAACTCAAAGGTGGTCAATAGAGAGCAACATCGAATCATCATTTTGAAAATTAACAATAATGCAATTTTACAAACCCTTCTACAATCAAACTTAAATGCTTGAAAGAAAGCAGTGATCAATAACATGACTTTATAAATTCAATGTGCATACTTACAAATCAATCCAGGGAACCATTCAATTTTTCTCCACTCTTTGTTGTGTCAAGTATTTCCTCATGGTCAGACTCACACACTTTCAACAAGTTCTTGTTTGCAGGTCTACCCTTATATTTAATCAAATGAATGTTGGGGGCGATGATAAGGTTCGAGTAGTGAAGAATATTTTGATGCATGTTGAAGTCCTCAAACAACCAAACTGCAGCATTCTTAACTGGGTACCTTCTAAGCCACGTTCCAATAACAACCACTAAACCTATATGATATTCTATGTTTTCTCCATCTATAACTAGGGCCTCCAGTTTCTTTTTGGCCTCGATACAATGACATAGGTAATAATCTGTACCCTCTTCATTGCCTTCATCTCCAATCACCGCATAAACATGCCCTGCATTGATATGTTCATCTTGTTAGATGTATTCAATGAACATCAAAATAAAACCTATAAGATATATTACATGGTTCTAGTAGGTATAAAATATGATCAAAGTCAACGGATGATTGCATCTCTATGATTTATAGAGCTGTCAGGAGTTGATAAGTGTCAAGTGAGGTTAGACTTCTTAAAGACCATTCATCAACCCACTATGTTGACTCACAATCATTCCATGCTTGAAGTGTATATGCAAAACAAAAGCAAGCCATCTTCCGTGTATGGATAGTCCATGTACCTACATAGGAGCTTCTAAAAGAGTGTATCTCACTCAATCCTATTAGTGTACAACAATCCTCATATTTTGCAATTTTAGTATCATCTACTAAATGAAAAATTCTACAAACTAAAGAATTACCTTCACTACCTAGACCCATTGCATGATTGCACCACTCAACAATTGATCTTGCATCTATCAACTTTACAATGTCTTTGTAATTTAACTCTTTTCATGCTAGGGATCTTTTGATACATGCACTTGCTCCATCATGCTACCCCTTTCCATGTCCAGCCTCTAAGAAGTTGCACATATGCTAAACACCATTGATCCTATGCATCCTATTGAACTAGTAAAGCATTTTGGAATTCTTGAATTGCGATGTACAATTATCTGACCATATGATATGTTGACTAAATGATATGTCCATGCTAGCTAGATCAACATAGAACATCTGAAAGCAACCTTGCACAAACTCTGTAGAATGTGTACAATTATCACTGATGCAAAAGTGATACTCCCTCAATACTTTCCTGTTATCCCCTATACTATCATTTTCATGAATGAATGCTATATGCACAAATATAGCAACTTGATTGGAGTTGTAATACTGTGATTGCACCTCATTCTATGGTTGTAGTATGTAGTTCTCCACAAAGTCGACAACTGAAATGACGATATGAAGTGGAAACATGTCCTTGCATAACTTGAACTGTGAATCCAACCATTGAGCTCTATGTGTATACCTTGCATACACATAGACCACCTAATCATGGAAAATTCCCATAAACTGATACACTAGAATCTTATCACTGACCAATTCACACTTCTTTGCTTCTTTCCCATCTTTTAGACTATAGGCCACTATTTGTATTTTCCAAATTCTAAAATTTTGTCTCCAATTGTGTGTGTACATACTAGCCATGTGTTGGAAAATTTGAAAATGTTGCATGCCACCACAATGATTAGATGTTCCATCCAAACATGACTTGTAAAATTTTTGACCATCTTCTCTTTCACATAAAATGGAAGATAAGAATTCCCTTGAGGATTTAGGTGGAGGCCCTATGTTACATTCCTACAAAACATTATCAGTATGCATATCTACACATACACATCAATAAACATCATAATGGTTAGAAAACTCAATATGTACTCTACAACAAGTAGTGTGTGTGTGTGTGATTTATTTTGACATAAAAAGGCTTTAGCATTTCAAAATACCTTTTACATATTTTAATTTCAAGAACCTTTGTACAAAATCAACAAGAAATTGGGTTTGAGTGGTATCCAAATAATGCTTTGGATGTGGCTCATGAATTTTACTACCAATTCTCCTTCTTAAAACATCTCTTTGATTAGGAGAGGTCCTTGTGTTATCCTTCCAATAATCTACTATTAAAGATCTCAAGCCTTGAGCAATTCTTTTATCTTTCTGTGGCACTCTGCTTGAGAATTCCCATAACTCATTGCTATTTGGATCCTCCACTCTTTCACGCCTTCGTTTGGCTCTCATTAGAGATGATCTATTTATTTTCAAAGACTTGTCTTTATAAGGTTCACCTTGTTCCTTGTTTGACTTCTTAACAATGTTGTTGTCATCACATGTCATGTGGCACACCTATCCTTAGTGCATGAGGTAGAACCCACACTCTCATATGCAATCAATAAGTTCTTTACAATGGAATTTTCACTTGAGTCATTTGAAACTCTTAGCCCAAGAGCCTTCATGGTGGGCCTAAATTTTAGTTGCCTCATCATTTCAACAAATAGTTGGCATCTTCCACCGCCACTTAGCTTCTCAAAAAATAAACTCCATATACTTTATGCATATCTTTGACATGTACATTTTGGAATATTATTAGGAATCCATTTCAAAACATCAGAATCAATATCAATAAAAAAATCTAGGTTTACTATGCAAAACTCTAGGAGGAGTTCTCAAATTTAAATTTTTGTCAATGTTAGGAATGCCAACCACATCGAGGATAGATTGTGTACCTTCAATCAGAGGTACAATTGATGACATACCTTTTGATTGACATTAAAACGATGTCTTACCTCCAACTTGAGTTTTCATTTGTGGAGTTCCTTGAAATAGAGATGTGTATGCTGATGTACTTTCAAAATGCAATGTTGTTGATGGTGTGTCTTGAACTGTAGATGCAATTTCCGATGTACTTGGAAGACCACATGTTCTTGTTGGTGTGTCGTCAACTAGAGATGTGCATTGAACTTCACCTATGGTTGATGATGTTCCCCCAACTTGGGGATCCATTTGTGTCCTTCGATGAACTTTGTTCATCCGTGCCCTTTTTTTTTTCCAATTGGACATCTCTCTTAGATTGCATGAGAATTTTTGGTTTTATGGGCTACAATTCATTTGCTTCATGAGCTACAATTTTTTATTCTCTTCTCCTTGCATTTTTAACTGCATTTTCTTTCATTGTTAGAGGCTTTTCTCATTTCCTCAACATTACGTTGAATGCTACATGTTCAAAAATGTGCACATAGAACAAAAGTAAGTAATTCATTTTATGAAACATATTGATAATGTTGATTACATTGCATTTTATAAAACACACCAAAGCATTTTATGAAAGAAGGTGACAAGCTATTTGGAATTATCAAACATGTCTATGCTACAACATTTTCCATACATACATCTACCTCCATACCACAAGAAAAGTACTTGTAATGCATTTTTTCAAACATATCCATACCGCTGATTACATTGCATTTTATGAAACACACCAAGTATTTTATGAAACATATTGATATCGCTGATTACATTGCATTGCATATCTTTAAAGCTCAAAGCATTACTTTACATTGTATAACTAATGTGACGTATCAAACATTGCATATCTTATAAAACATTGTTGTCCCCAACCTAGGGTTTATGGCAAGCTTAAAAAAACCCATAAATTTTGATGCATTTGGGGAAAATATATGAAACCTGGTACTAATTTTCTATATGCCTATATGCATGTGTTGACAATAGGAGGGTTGCTAAATCATCATTTTGTGTGAGTTATTGAGGACAAATTTTTTATTTTTGCAACTATATTACATGTAAAACCTATTACTTTGAGGGATTTGTACAAAATTGCTTCATGTAAGCATTGATCAATGTTAAGAAGGGTTTGAGGAGAGTATTTGGAGTGTGGAAAAGTGCTTAGAAGTAAAAATTGATAAGCGGAGATATTTTTCCACAATGATGAGCTAAAGGGGCTCTATTATGAATGGTTCATAAGGCACAACACTTGCTGAAGGTTTTGCAAATGGGGTAACAACAATGGCGGGCTTAACCTTGGAGAAAACTCCCTGGTTAAGCGCGCTTGAGCTGGAGCAGTACTGGGATGGGTGATCCTCCCGGGACGGACCAGTGCTTCACCTCTGTGAGCATCACCTAGATGCAATGAGTGCTAGTGGACCATTCACTATCATGAGAGATGGGTTCTTGTGAACCACTACTCATGAAACATGGGTCAATAGAGTTTGACTCCGAAACTACACGGTTGAATCGATAGCAATATCATAGTAAAATTGAATCAAACCGGGGTATAAGTTGCTACCCCAACTGGAAAGAGAACCTTGTGCTTATTGTTGCCAAAACATTGTGATTGTCAACCAAGCCATGAAGAACATGAATTCAAAGTGTATACACCTAAAATTGGTCCAAACATTTAATTAATTAAATACTAGTCATTTAATTAATATTTCATCTACTTATAAATAAATTCTAAAATTATTTATATAGTTCATATCTTCTAATTCTTCAAATCTAAAATCGCATTCCTCTAATTTAATTAAATAAATAAATTTCTATAGTTTGTTTTATATAATTAATTTTCACTAATCCCAAATTTGGAATTCAAGCACATGTCTACAAATTTTCATGCCACCTCACCAAGGTCACATGAAATTAATAATTCTAATTTTTAAATTAGAATTATCTTTAACAAACTTTCAAACACATGGCTTATTCCTCACACACTTCTTCAACAAACTTTGAACACATGGTCTTTTTCTCCCACACTTGATTTACCCATCCATTTGGCATGTTGTCTTTGGTCAAGGGAACATCCTTTTTTATTCTCTCGATCTCCACCATTCCTCCCTCTTGTTTGAATCTAGACCATCGATTGCTGCCACATCACAAGATGCCTCGAAAATCCTATAAATACAACCCCTTTGCTACAACATTTACATCACATCTTTTAGCAAGTTTATTATGCAGGAATAGCATTGAAGCAATTTGGAGCATTCATAGTTGAAGCACTTTTAGCATTTAGATTTTTTTATCATTCTAATTTAGAATCATGTCTTAGTTATAGTTGCATTGTAGTTATTATCTTAGCCTTCATATAGCCTTCTCATCATAACATTTAACCTCATAATCTTAGCATAATCTTCATTTTATCATAACAGCATTAATATCATAGCATCATGGCTTTAATCACATAGTTTCATGTAGGACTTAGATTCTTGTATTCTATATAGCATCTCATTTCTCAAGTTGTCATTTTAACAACCATAGTGCACATACAAAATTTGAGAACCAATATGGTTTAATAAATCCTTGAGAATAGAGAACAATGGAACATTTTTAGAGAATTTTTTGCTACAAATAGAGTAGTCTTATGATTCAAATCTTTAATATAATATTTCTCATTGGTGTTTGTGTTGCTCTATTATTGATTTACTAACTTTCCCACATTTCACACACACATATAAAATGGCGCCCACCATGGGGCCCGACCCCATTTTTAACAATTTTCTAGAAAAAATTTCCTGAACAAGTTGGACATGATCTTTTAGTGTGGCCGTGAGTTCTTTTAGCGCATACGACAAATCTTTCAGTGCATCTGAGGTCTATTATGATGCATATGATATTTATTTCAGTGCATCAAACAACTATTTTAGTGCATTCGCTCTTTATTTTAGCACATTTAGTATCTGTTATAGCGCATTAAGTTGTTCTTTTAGTGTATCCATTAGTTTTTATAGTGAATTGAGTTGTTCTTTTAGCGCATTGGTTAGTTCTTTTAGTGCATTGGATGACTATTTTAGCGCATGATTTAAAATTTCCAAAATCTTAAAATCCCAAGAACTAATTGATGCTTTCTGCTTGTAGGTACTTTTATATACTGGTCAAAGATAAACTTATGTAACTGCTAATGATGTATGTAGGGGATGGAGTTATTTGAATGCTTTCTTTTGCTTAAATTAGGAATCTAGTTTAATTAAAAGGTTAAAGAACCCCATGTATTTTGTGCTTGATGAATGGTAGGAATATGCTCTCCCCTTAACTAGGTGACCAAAAAGCCAGACCCATTCATTTTTATTTTATTTTATCCATATAGGGCTTTCTTTGTGGGGAAAAGTAATCACCCAAGGGAACAACCCAACTGGTAACACACTAAAGCCAAGTGACTTCCAACTGGTATATAAGTGTGGGTACTTGAGGAAAGTTCAAGTATCACAAGGATTATTCCGAAGAGAAGGGAAACAATGGTCTCTTGCCAAATGGATGATCCCCCAAAAACAAAATTCCTATACTAAAACCCTTTGTTATAGCAAGCAAAAATCATATTCTATTTATTGGCACAAAAGGTTTAACCTTTGAAGCTATCCCACATTTGTGTAGTTTTTAGTAGAGATGAGAAGTATGCCTTGGGAGATTCATGGGTACTAAAGCTTGGCTGCCCTAAGAAGTGAGTGTTGTGGAGGTGAGCCAGTGGGGTCAAGCTTCTAATCATCCACTAAAACTAGGCATAGCTAGAGTAAAATTGAAGTGGGAATCTAGTAAATATTGTCCTACATAGCCTTAGGATTGTACATGTTTGATGTGTTTTACCAATGTGTTTTTGAAAAAATTTCAAACAATTTATCACACACTAGAAGTGAAAACCTTGATTCAGAAAATATCCTTTGAAGCAACCAATTCTCTGACTAGAAAATTAAAAAAATCAAACAAATTTGCAAGAAACTATGAAATTTTCCTGGCAATTCAGTGCATCCATTGCTTATTTTGGCACTTTTACACCATTCCCTAGCGCATCCATATGTTGTCATAATGCTTCCACCATATATGCCAGTGCATCCATTGAATTATG
>VDFB02128519.1:10483925-10523259 GCA_007258455.2 Sequoia sempervirens | reverse complement strand
CAATGCATACATCATTCATGATATTAGGTCTAGTTTGAGTCAAATAGAGCAATCCACGAATCATGGATCTGTATCTAGTTTGGTTTGATGTAGGAGAATCATCATCTTATGTCAACTTACATCTGGTCACCATAGGTGTACCAACTAGATTTGAATCTTCCATACCAAACTTCTTTAGTAATTCTTTCACATATTTGGACTGATATATAAATATCCCTTTGTCTACCTGAGTAATTTGCAATCCCATAAATAATTTCATTTCTCCAATCGTAGACATCTCAAATCACTTTGAATCTCATCAATAAACTTCATGCACAAACTATCATCTCCTCCAAAAAAGATATCATCAACAAAGACTTCAACAATCAAATCTTTATCATGATCAATCTTGAAATATAGATTACTATCAAGAGTAACTTTATTAAATCCAAGTTTCAACAAATACTTATCCAAGCTGGTGTACCATGCTTTTGGGGATTTCTTAAGTCTATACAATGCTTTCTTTAATTGACAAACCATATCTCCCTGATCAATCAATTGAAATCCATTAGGTTGCTCAATATACACTTCTTCTTGTAGTTCACCATTTAGAAATGCTGACTTGACATCCATCTGATAAACCTTGAAGTTTCTGTAAGTAGCATAAGTAAGAAATAATCTCCTAGCCTCAATCCTAGCAATAGGGGCAAAATTTTCTTCAAAGTGAATTCCTTCCATTTGTGAGTATCCTTTACACACTAGTCTTGCTTTGTTTATAACAACTTCACCTTTCTCATTTAGTTTTTTCTAAAAGACCCATTTAGTTCCAATTACATTTTTGTCCTTAGGTCTAGGAACAAGAATCCATGTATCATTCTTCTCAATTTGTAGTAGCTCTTCTTTCATTGCTTCCATCCAATGTTCATTTTTGCATGCTTCATTGACACTATTAGGCTCAGTATTTGAAATCAAACAATATTCTTCTGCAATTGTTCTCCTACTTTGAACACCTTTGCTCTTATCACCTATAATCCGATCTTTTGAATGATTTAGTCTTACATACATTGGAGTCTTGGGATGTTCTTGAAATTTAGGCTCTTGTGATCTCACTTTTGCACTTTCACTAGTTCCTTCCTCTTGGCCTTCCTGATTCACCAGAATGATCTGCACTTGATTTTGAGTTTGAATTGAATTGACATTCTGATCATCTGAATCATATCCATAGGTTCAAGATGGTCTAACTGTCTTCATCAACCTTGACATTACCACTTTCAACTACTTTCCTCAATCTCTTATTGAAGCACCTGTAGGCTTTACTTTTAGTAGAATAACCAAGAAAGATTCCTTCATCACTTCTAGCATCAAACTTTCCTATATCTTCATCTCTTTTGATATAGCATTTACTCCCAAAAATTTTGAAGCATCTAACAATAGGGTTATGACCAAACCATAGCTCATAAGGGGTCTTACTGGTATCACCTTTGATATGTACTTGATTGAGAGTGTAAACAATAGTACTTACAACTTCTCTCCAATGGATATGAGGAACATTTTCTTCCAACATCATAGTCCTAGCATCATCTAGAACTATTGTGTTCTTCCTTTCCACAACTCCATTTTGCTAAGGGGTCTGTGGGGTAGATAATTGTCTCTTTATCCCATGCTCTTCACAAAAAGAATTAAACTCACTAGAAATGAATTCACCACCTCTATCTAATCTCAAACATTTAATCTTCAGGCCTATCTCTATCTTAACCTTAGCCTTAAAAATCTTGAATTTCTCTAGAGCTTCATATTTTCCCCTTAAGAAAGCAACCCCGATCAATCTAGAATAATCATCAATGAGTAACATGAAATACCTATCTCCTTGTAAACTTCTGACACTAGAAGGACCACACAGATTGGTATGCACAAGCTCTAATAATTCATTTGAATAGTGTTGTTTGCTCTGAAATGAAACTCTAGTTTGCTTCACTAACTAACATTCCTTGCATATGGTATGAATAGGCTTTACCAACTTAGGAAGATCTCTCACAACCTGAGTAGAACTTATCTTGATAATATTGTCAAAGTTTACATGCCACAATCTCTTATGCCACAACCAACTTTCATCAACTTGACCAATCAAACAACTTTTACTAGCAACACTCAGGTGAAAGATATTACCTTTCATTTTTGTACCTAATGCAATCACATTTTTGGAACTCCCCAATACTCTACACTTTCCATCCTTGAATTGAATATTGTATCCCTTGTCAACCATCTATCCAAGACTTAAAAGATTATGCTTCAAACCTTCAACATATAGAACATCATCAATATTATTCTTACCATTAAGAGAAATGGGATCCTCTACCGTAGATTACACCAACTTTATCATCACCAAATCTTACAACACCACCATCATACTTTTCAAGCCTCACAAATTTAATTTTATCACCTGTCATGTGATGCGAGCATCCACTATCAATCACCCATTCATCTTTTTCTTCAATTCTGGCTGCCAGAGCTTTTTCCACATTCATGCAACTGGGAGATTCAATAGGTACAAGATCATTTTCCTTGATAGAAATAAATACCGATTCATCTTCACTTGCATTTCCTTTATCTGATTCATCATTTGTCACACCTTCATCAACAACATAATAAAATTTTCTTTGGAATCTAGGCTTGTTAGGTCTTGGCTTAGGAATGCTTTTTGGACACCTTGAGGCAAAATGACCTATGTTATTGCAAGAAAAACATTTAAGAGGTAATTTCCCTTTATACTTACCTTCTCCTCTAGGTACTCTCTTGACAAGAAGTGCTTCAAGCTCATCTAGCTTTCTCTCTTCTTCAATATCTTTCATTTCTCCCCCATACTTTAACACCTTTCTAGAAGAAGTTTCTCCTGGATCATATCTTTGCTTATCTTTTTTGAAGGTAGTGGCTTTAAATGCAGATTTTATCTTAGGAAGAGCATCACCAAAATCACTTAACTCAAAAGTAGGAAGCTTACCAATCAACATGTCTTCAGTTACATTTGTCACGATCTGGATCTCCTCAATAGCAGTAACTTTGTGTTTGTATGCAGAAGGAAAGGATCTGAGCACTTTAGCAACAATCTCTAATTCTTCCAATGTTCCACCAGCACATCTAATATTACACACAAGTTCATTCACTCTCTACATAAAATTAGTAATGTTCTCATCTTCACCCATTTTCAATGTTTCATATTTCCCTTTCAAACTTTGCAACTTACAAAACTTCACATGAGCATCACCTTCATACAAAGTTTCCAACTTCTTCCAAATATCATAAGTAGTCTTCAAATCCATTACATTTGTCATCTCAAAATCAGTTAGAACACTCAACAATGCTTCCTTAGCCCTGATATTGTACTTGACATCTTTAATCTTATCAGAAATAGAAGGACCATTCTGTGGGATGATATACCTATTGTTTGTAATGTTCTAGTAGGATTCACCAATTCATCTTAGATGACACTCCATTCGAGTCTTCCACAAAGAATAATTTGTTCCATCAAATCTCTAACTATCCTTCTTATATGTCACCATCCCAGATCACCTCAGGCTATTAAAATTATTCTAAGGAACTTGCTTTGATACCAATTGTTGGCAACACAAGGGTAAACAATTGAGAGGAGGGGGTGAATTAGTTATCTTAGAAATTTAAACTTATTTAACTTTTTCTCAGATATGATTAATAAACATGAAAGCATAAATATTTACCACATCAAAAACACACATAACACCAAGATTTTTTATGTGGAAACCCTGTTAGGGGAAAAACCACAGTGGAGGTTAGTCCACATGATTATACCCTCTTAAAAGTATAGAAGAATAAATGGGAATGTACATGCATTCAGGCACATTGCCTAGAGCTCACTACTCAAATACAATAAGGATTACTACCTAAGGAAGACACATTGTCTTACAAAAATATTGGATTACATCCACAAGATCTTGAACTGAGAAAATAGCATCTGCTCATGCCTTATTATAGTTCTAGTTAAGAACATAAACTATGCTCACTCTTCTTCACACTTAACTTCTTCCTTCAAATGATTAAAACATTATTCACACACAAGAATTGCACACTTCGCTTCACATCATTCCTTCAAATGATAAAAAATCACTCATATATATCCACAACCAAGAATAACATCATCTACAAGTTGACACCAATAAAATATAAAATGAATACAAAATGTTAGCCCAAAACATAAATAATTATCAACATGAATCAACCACCATCAGCAAAAACATAGAGAAGACCCAAAACAATATCCTCGAACATGAAAAATCTTCAATAATTATTCCTCGAAGATCCACAACATGCTACAATCACCCTGTCAGCCAAGAAAATGAAAAACATGAACACGCAAGAGTAAATATTCAATAATGAGCACAACGATCAATGCAGATGTGCAATAAAGATAGAGTGCAATATAGAAAAATCCACAAGCATCATGAATCACTAGAGAAGAATCCACAACACTTCATGTTACCAAAATCACATCATCTTCTTTCAGAAACACCAACTGAAGCAACAAAAAAACTATCAGAACACGGATACTCATAACTTGGTCAAATATTCATGCGGATCTCTGAAACTTAATGTGGATAAATTAGATATACTCAACAACAACCCCTTTAATCCACAACCTATGATCATCAACATACTAAGTTGGCTTAGTATGTTAACTAAACTGAACTTCACTGCACCACCGACAACTTGCAACTTACTTTATTACAATTTTCTCAATATCCTCAACATATACAACCTCTAATGACATTAATTCCAATAGTCTTGACATCAATGACAACCACATATCAGCAACATCCAACAAATATATCCCCCAAAAAATGAATCCACTTAACTTGGAATACATAGGGGTAAGAGGGAAGGTGTTACATGCATGATCATGGAGATGACAAGAAGAATGGTTTTCAATATATTAAATGTGTGTTAGCCTTTACCAATCAGACCAGTGCCTTCTCCATTGGGCAATAGAGTCACTGATTTATAAGGGAGAAAGAAGTGTAGGGAATGAATGCATAAAGGATTCAAATAAGCGTCTTCATCATGATATATTTATCTCATCTCTCACAACAAAGATTCTTTAATAATCCTAATAGAACTACAACCATCCACATGAAAAAATGAGAAGAGCATCACAAAAAATTACAATAAATTAAGACATTGTCACATGTCTCTCTAATCATCTATTAAATCCATATCAATAAATGTGATAGGGAAAATGAAAACAATTCACCTTGCAAGATAGGTACAAACTACATGGAGACATTTGTGTGAGCATCTATCACTGAATCAACTTTCCCATGCATCAAAATACAAGTCTTCCCTCCTAAAAAATTTGCACTCATTAGAATAGAGGAATAAATCCATTAATTTTTAGGTTAAAAATGTCACCCATACATCACCGTGAGACCCCATTTCTATGAGGCATACGTTTCCCCTACCTTGTCAACACTAGTGAGCTTGGAAAGCTAGTGAGCTCACTAGCTTTCCAATTCAGTAGGGTTGACAAGGTAGGGGTAGTGTATGCCTCAAAGAAATGGGGTCTCGAGGTGGTGTAAATCACTGTGACACCCCATTTCCATGAGGCATACATTGCCCCTACCTTGTCAACCCTACCAAATTGGAAAGCTAGTGAGACTATATCACTATGAGACCCTATTTCTATGAGGCATATGCTTCCCTTACCTTGTAAACCCTACTGAATTGGAAATCCAGTGAGCTCACTAGCTTTCCAATTTGGTAGGATTGACAAGGTAGGGGCACCATATGCCTCATAGAAATGGGGTCTCACAGTGACGTAATAACCCGAGACATAGAAAAAAGGTTGAGAATCATCATGAGAATCATCATGATATAGTGGGGAAATATTAATTGGAGAGGTGAGTTCACAACCTTCTAATGCAAATAATAATGGTGGAAGGAGTTCTAGGGTTTATGGAAGAGCAAGAAAATATGCCTTTGTACAATATAATACATTGTTTCAGATTTTGTCATAAATCCACATGCTTTTCCTTTAAGACAACTTTAAATGTAAACCATAAACCATTACAACTAACTTTAAATGTAATATACACATTTAATTGAGACATATATTCAGGAATATACACATTTGCATGTATTAATTTCTCATAATTTTTGTATATCAAAAAAATTAACTAAGTCAATAACAAATATTACAATAGTGATTTGGAAGAACATCTTGAAAATCTTCCCATTTATCTGATACTTGTAGCAATATATGCAAGGAAATAACCCTCCCATTTGCAGTCCAGATCATGAAATATATTGTACAAGAAGAAACAAAAGGAGTTGCTGCCCAATTTCTTTTCTCCAATACACCTCAGGTGGCCCAATTATTTGCATTCCAAAATGCTTCAAAACATGTGCATCCCCTACTCCCTTAGAAACAAATGGGTAGTATCCTCTCTATAGTTGTGTACTCCCACTATAATTTGGTCCACAAAAACCTGCAAAAGCTTATCAAGTTTAGACATGGACTCACATAAAAATCATTAAAAGAACAATAACTAAATAATTTCAGACATACACCTTTTGACAAGATCTATTATCACCTTCATGCATGCTATAAGTAGATCAATTGAAGGTCTTACAATGGTGATGTAGCACATATTTTGCTACTTTCTTATCTCTCGATGATCCTATATATAAATTTCAAATATATCACTAACATAATTAACATAAAATATGTAGCATATAAGAATCTGAGAAATCCATGAAATGGAAAAGAAAGAGAAGATTGAGAACCAAAAAATGCATCAACAATTGATGTTTCTCATACCATTGAACACTTGCACCAAAATTGATGTTTCTCATACCATTGAACACTTGCACCAACAACCGATGTTCTTTTCTTAGGTTGAAAAACTTAAATATTACCTATAGTCACAAATGCATAAATGGAAGTCCTAAATGCATATGAAATCAAACACCAATAGAGAATACCAACTCAAAGGTGGTCAATAGAGAGCAACATCGAATCATCATTTTGAAAATTAACAATAATGCAATTTTACAAACCCTTCTACAATCAAACTTAAATGCTTGAAAGAAAGCAGTGATCAATAACATGACTTTATAAATTCAATGTGCATACTTACAAATCAATCCAGGGAACCATTCAATTTTTCTCCACTCTTTGTTGTGTCAAGTATTTCCTCATGGTCAGACTCACACACTTTCAACAAGTTCTTGTTTGCAGGTCTACCCTTATATTTAATCAAATGAATGTTGGGGGCGATGATAAGGTTCGAGTAGTGAAGAATATTTTGATGCATGTTGAAGTCCTCAAACAACCAAACTGCAGCATTCTTAACTGGGTACCTTCTAAGCCACGTTCCAATAACAACCACTAAACCTATATGATATTCTATGTTTTCTCCATCTATAACTAGGGCCTCCAGTTTCTTTTTGGCCTCGATACAATGACATAGGTAATAATCTGTACCCTCTTCATTGCCTTCATCTCCAATCACCGCATAAACATGCCCTGCATTGATATGTTCATCTTGTTAGATGTATTCAATGAACATCAAAATAAAACCTATAAGATATATTACATGGTTCTAGTAGGTATAAAATATGATCAAAGTCAACGGATGATTGCATCTCTATGATTTATAGAGCTGTCAGGAGTTGATAAGTGTCAAGTGAGGTTAGACTTCTTAAAGACCATTCATCAACCCACTATGTTGACTCACAATCATTCCATGCTTGAAGTGTATATGCAAAACAAAAGCAAGCCATCTTCCGTGTATGGATAGTCCATGTACCTACATAGGAGCTTCTAAAAGAGTGTATCTCACTCAATCCTATTAGTGTACAACAATCCTCATATTTTGCAATTTTAGTATCATCTACTAAATGAAAAATTCTACAAACTAAAGAATTACCTTCACTACCTAGACCCATTGCATGATTGCACCACTCAACAATTGATCTTGCATCTATCAACTTTACAATGTCTTTGTAATTTAACTCTTTTCATGCTAGGGATCTTTTGATACATGCACTTGCTCCATCATGCTACCCCTTTCCATGTCCAGCCTCTAAGAAGTTGCACATATGCTAAACACCATTGATCCTATGCATCCTATTGAACTAGTAAAGCATTTTGGAATTCTTGAATTGCGATGTACAATTATCTGACCATATGATATGTTGACTAAATGATATGTCCATGCTAGCTAGATCAACATAGAACATCTGAAAGCAACCTTGCACAAACTCTGTAGAATGTGTACAATTATCACTGATGCAAAAGTGATACTCCCTCAATACTTTCCTGTTATCCCCTATACTATCATTTTCATGAATGAATGCTATATGCACAAATATAGCAACTTGATTGGAGTTGTAATACTGTGATTGCACCTCATTCTATGGTTGTAGTATGTAGTTCTCCACAAAGTCGACAACTGAAATGACGATATGAAGTGGAAACATGTCCTTGCATAACTTGAACTGTGAATCCAACCATTGAGCTCTATGTGTATACCTTGCATACACATAGACCACCTAATCATGGAAAATTCCCATAAACTGATACACTAGAATCTTATCACTGACCAATTCACACTTCTTTGCTTCTTTCCCATCTTTTAGACTATAGGCCACTATTTGTATTTTCCAAATTCTAAAATTTTGTCTCCAATTGTGTGTGTACATACTAGCCATGTGTTGGAAAATTTGAAAATGTTGCATGCCACCACAATGATTAGATGTTCCATCCAAACATGACTTGTAAAATTTTTGACCATCTTCTCTTTCACATAAAATGGAAGATAAGAATTCCCTTGAGGATTTAGGTGGAGGCCCTATGTTACATTCCTACAAAACATTATCAGTATGCATATCTACACATACACATCAATAAACATCATAATGGTTAGAAAACTCAATATGTACTCTACAACAAGTAGTGTGTGTGTGTGTGATTTATTTTGACATAAAAAGGCTTTAGCATTTCAAAATACCTTTTACATATTTTAATTTCAAGAACCTTTGTACAAAATCAACAAGAAATTGGGTTTGAGTGGTATCCAAATAATGCTTTGGATGTGGCTCATGAATTTTACTACCAATTCTCCTTCTTAAAACATCTCTTTGATTAGGAGAGGTCCTTGTGTTATCCTTCCAATAATCTACTATTAAAGATCTCAAGCCTTGAGCAATTCTTTTATCTTTCTGTGGCACTCTGCTTGAGAATTCCCATAACTCATTGCTATTTGGATCCTCCACTCTTTCACGCCTTCGTTTGGCTCTCATTAGAGATGATCTATTTATTTTCAAAGACTTGTCTTTATAAGGTTCACCTTGTTCCTTGTTTGACTTCTTAACAATGTTGTTGTCATCACATGTCATGTGGCACACCTATCCTTAGTGCATGAGGTAGAACCCACACTCTCATATGCAATCAATAAGTTCTTTACAATGGAATTTTCACTTGAGTCATTTGAAACTCTTAGCCCAAGAGCCTTCATGGTGGGCCTAAATTTTAGTTGCCTCATCATTTCAACAAATAGTTGGCATCTTCCACCGCCACTTAGCTTCTCAAAAAATAAACTCCATATACTTTATGCATATCTTTGACATGTACATTTTGGAATATTATTAGGAATCCATTTCAAAACATCAGAATCAATATCAATAAAAAAATCTAGGTTTACTATGCAAAACTCTAGGAGGAGTTCTCAAATTTAAATTTTTGTCAATGTTAGGAATGCCAACCACATCGAGGATAGATTGTGTACCTTCAATCAGAGGTACAATTGATGACATACCTTTTGATTGACATTAAAACGATGTCTTACCTCCAACTTGAGTTTTCATTTGTGGAGTTCCTTGAAATAGAGATGTGTATGCTGATGTACTTTCAAAATGCAATGTTGTTGATGGTGTGTCTTGAACTGTAGATGCAATTTCCGATGTACTTGGAAGACCACATGTTCTTGTTGGTGTGTCGTCAACTAGAGATGTGCATTGAACTTCACCTATGGTTGATGATGTTCCCCCAACTTGGGGATCCATTTGTGTCCTTCGATGAACTTTGTTCATCCGTGCCCTTTTTTTTTTCCAATTGGACATCTCTCTTAGATTGCATGAGAATTTTTGGTTTTATGGGCTACAATTCATTTGCTTCATGAGCTACAATTTTTTATTCTCTTCTCCTTGCATTTTTAACTGCATTTTCTTTCATTGTTAGAGGCTTTTCTCATTTCCTCAACATTACGTTGAATGCTACATGTTCAAAAATGTGCACATAGAACAAAAGTAAGTAATTCATTTTATGAAACATATTGATAATGTTGATTACATTGCATTTTATAAAACACACCAAAGCATTTTATGAAAGAAGGTGACAAGCTATTTGGAATTATCAAACATGTCTATGCTACAACATTTTCCATACATACATCTACCTCCATACCACAAGAAAAGTACTTGTAATGCATTTTTTCAAACATATCCATACCGCTGATTACATTGCATTTTATGAAACACACCAAGTATTTTATGAAACATATTGATATCGCTGATTACATTGCATTGCATATCTTTAAAGCTCAAAGCATTACTTTACATTGTATAACTAATGTGACGTATCAAACATTGCATATCTTATAAAACATTGTTGTCCCCAACCTAGGGTTTATGGCAAGCTTAAAAAAACCCATAAATTTTGATGCATTTGGGGAAAATATATGAAACCTGGTACTAATTTTCTATATGCCTATATGCATGTGTTGACAATAGGAGGGTTGCTAAATCATCATTTTGTGTGAGTTATTGAGGACAAATTTTTTATTTTTGCAACTATATTACATGTAAAACCTATTACTTTGAGGGATTTGTACAAAATTGCTTCATGTAAGCATTGATCAATGTTAAGAAGGGTTTGAGGAGAGTATTTGGAGTGTGGAAAAGTGCTTAGGAGTAAAGATTGAGTCAAACCCAGGGTATAAGTTGCTGCCACCTTTGGAAACTAGAGAACCTTGTGCTTATTGTTGCCAAAACCGCATTGTGATTGTCAACCAAGCCATGAAGAACATGAATTCAAAGTGTATACACCTAAAATCAGTCCAGACCTTTAATTAATTAAATACTAGTTATTTAATTAATAATTCATCTACTTATAAATAAATTCTCAAATTATTTACATAGTTCATATCTTCTAATTCTTCAAATCTAAAATTGCATTCCTCTAATTTAATTAAATAAACAAATTTCTATAGTTTGTTTGATTTAATTAATTTTCACTAATCCCAAATTTGGAATTCAAGCACATTTAATTAATTTCACTAATCCCAAATTTGTAATTCAAGCACATGTCTACAACTTTTCATGCCACCTCACCAAGGTCACATGAAATTAAATAATTCTAATTTTTAAATTAGAATTATCTTTAACAAAATTTCAAACACATGGCTTATTCCTCACACACTTCTTCAACAAAATTTGAACACATTGTCTTTTTCTACCACACTTGATTCCCCCATCCATTTGGCATGTTGTCTTTGGTCAAGGGAACTTCCTTCTTGATTCTCTCCATGTCCACTATTCCTCCCTCTTGTTTGAATATGGACTGTTGATCGCCACCACATCACAAGATGCCTTCAAAATCCTATAAATACAACCCCTTTGCTACAACATTTACATCACATCTTTTAGAAAGTTTATTATGTAGGAATAGCATTGGAGAAATTTGGAGCATTCATAGTTGAAGCACTTTTAGCATTTAGATTTGTTTATCATTCTAACTTAGAATCATGTCTTAGTTATAGTTGCATTGTAGTTATTATCTTAGCTTTCATATAGCCTTCTCATCATAACATTTAACCTCATAATATTAGCATAATCTTCATTTTATCATAGCATCATGGATTTAATCACATAGTTTCATGTAGGACTTAGATTCTTGCATTCTATATAGCATCTTGTTAAATCTCAAGTTGTCATTTTAACAACCATAGTGCACATACAAAATCTGAGAGCCAATATGGTTTAATAAATCCTTGAGAATAGAGAACAATGGAACATTTTTAGAGATTTTTTTGCTACAAATAGAGTAGTCTTATGATTCAAATCTTTAATATAGTATGTATCATTGGTGTTTGTGTTGATTTATTATTGATTTACTAAATTTCCCACATTTCACACACATATAAAATGATGCCCATCATGGGGCCCGACCCCATTTTTAACAATTTTCTAGATTTTTTTTTGTAAACAGGTTGGACATGATCTTTTAGCATGACCGCGAGTTCTTTTAGCGCATACGAAAAAAAAATTCAGCACATTCAAGGTCTATTACGATGCATATGATATTTATTTTGGCACATCAAACAACTGTTTTAGCGCATACAGGGAGTATTTTAGCGCATTTGCTCTTTATTTTAGCACATTTAGTATCTGTTATAGCACATTGAGTTATTATTTTAGCATATCCATTAGTTTTTATAGCACATTGAGTTGTTCTTTTAGTGCATTGGATGACTGTTTTAGCACATCAGTTAACATTTCCAAAATCTTAAAATCCCAAGAACTAATTGATGCTTTTTGCTTGTAGGTACTTTTATACGTTGGTCAAAGAAAAACTTATGTAACTACTGATGATGTATGCAGGGGATGGAGTTATTTGAATGCTTTCTTTTGCTTAAATTAGGAATCTATTTTAAATAAAAGGTTAAAGAACCCCATGTCTTTTTTGCTTGATGAATGGTAGGAATATGCTCTCCCCTTAACTGGGTGACCAAAAATCTAGACCCATTCATTTTTTATTTTATTTTATCCATAGAGGGCTTGCCTTGTGGGGAAAAGTAATCACCCAAGGGAGCGACCCAACCGATAACACACTAAAGCCAAGCGACTTCCAACTGGTATATAAGTCTGGGTACTTGAGGAAAGTTCAAGTATCATGAGGATTATTCTAAGAAGAAGGGAAAAAATGGTCTCTTTCCGAATGGATGATCCTCCATGAACAAAATGCCTATACTAGAACCCTTTGTTATAGCAAACAAAAATCATATTCTATTTACTAGCACAGAAGGTCTAACCTTTGAAGTCATCCCACATTTGTGTAGTTTTTAGTAGAGATGAGAAGTATGCCATGGGAGATTCATGGGTACTAAAGCTTGGCTGCCCCGAGAAGTGAGTGTTGTGGAGGTGAGCCAGTGGGGTCAAGCTTCTAATCATCCACTTAAACCAGGTGTAGTTGTAGTAAAATTGAAGTGGGAATCCAGTAAATATTATCCTACACAGCCTTAGGATTGTACATGTTTAATGTGTTTTACCAATGTTTTTTTGAAAAAATTTAGAACAATTTATCACACACTAGAAGTGAAAACCTTGATTTAGAAAATATCCTTTGAAACAACCAATTCTTTGACTAGAAAATTGAAAAAATCAAACAAACTTGCAAGAAACTATGACATTTTCCCAATTCAGTGCATCCACTGCTTATTCTGGCACTTTTACACCATTCCCTAGAATGCATCCACCATATATGCCAGTGCATCCATTGAATTATGCAGTGCATTCAAGCTATTATGTAGTGCATCCACCCAATACTTTAGTGCATTCAAGCTATTCTATAGTGTATCCAACCAATCTTGCAGCACATTTAAGCTATTTTGTAGTACATCCATCCAATCCTGCAACACATTCAAGCCTTTCTGTGGCACATTCAATCCATTCTATAACACATTCAGGTTGTCTTCCAGTGAATTTGTGCAATATTTTAGCACATCTTGTTAACATCAAACTAGAGAGTTAAATTCACAATCTATTTGTCTATTTGAACTATAAAATCAAACCATCATGGCTGAGACTGAAGAATACCCCCTTCATAAATTTCATCAAATTGAAATAGATGAGGATGAATTGAATGCTTTAGCTCATCAAATGAAAAACCTTCAACAAGAAATCTAGGATATGCAAAGGAAAACAACCATAGAAAGATTTTTTTTTTCAGACATCTATTCTTATCCATCTGACAAAAATATAGACATGACATCTTCTCCACCAACAACTACATCATCCAAGTTCAATTTCTTTGAATTCTTGGAAAATTTAAATGAGAAGCCAAAATCAAAGTCCTCAAACACAAATGATATTGAACAATCTTACCATGACATGCATCTATCTTCATCTCTCACAAGCCCAAATAAATTTTAGGATTATTTCACCCAAGTTAACGATTCCATCCAACCACCTTCATCTATCATACCTCCTACATATAATGATTCCTGTCAATCTCTCAGTCCAAACCATGCTAGTATATACTCCTTTACACATCAAGATCAAAGTATTCTTTCCACTTCATCTGATGATATCAAAATTCCACAAGTTCCTCCAATCTTTTACCAAGAACCCATCTCTCAAGAATTCTATGATGATCCCCTCCCTTCACTTTTCATCCATAATGAATCCTTTCCATCTCAAGAGAAAAGTATCCTTCTGAGTTCTTCTTCCACCCCATCTAATGAATTCATACCATCTCACGATTCCATTGCATTATAGGAGCATGATAATTCTTCCATCCTATCTTATGATGTCCTATCACATGATGATCAAGATATGCTTTCTACAAAATATCATGATTCCTTTCCTCATCAAGATCAAGATATGCTTCCATCTAAGGATATCCCTTCATTTCATGAAGATGAACTCATCCTTCTCAAGATCAAGGTATGCCTTTCCAAAAACTACATTATGATTCCATACCTAATAAAGATCAAGTTTCTCCATCTTCTACACCTTGTGATCCTCTTCCAAGTCAAGATCAAAGTACCCCATCATCCCCATTTCAAGAGTCTATCACACCTATTCAAGCTATTCATGAACCATGCACCTACAAATTGGGATCCTCCACCTTCATCCACTCTGGTTTACTTCCAATACCTATCCTTTCATCCATATCATATCCTCCCCAAAATGGACTTGCATCTTGTTTCAAAAACAATATATATCCCATTGGTAAATGAATGTGTCAAAGTATGAACTACAAAGGCAAAGGTTTAGGCCTTCATGAACAAGGTATCCTTGAACCCTTTTTTTCTCAAGAAAACCCATATTACCATGGCCTTGGTTGTACACCTAAGTTTCCTAGTCCATCAAACCTACCATCTATATTAGGTCCTCATCCTAATCCACCAAACCTTCCATCTATCCTAGGTCCTCCTCCTAGTCCATCAAACCTTCCCTCTATCCTAGGTCCATATCCTATTCCTCAATAACAACAAAGGCACACATCCTTGATGCCCTTTCAAAATTCTACCTACACTCACTCATCCATAATACCTCCATACCATTCATCTCAATCCACCCCTTCCATTGCTCTTGGAAGCAATTTGGGTTCCAAATGTCAAAAGCTTCCATATCAAAATACACATTTGTCAAAGGATCAACATGTCTCCTTGAAGAGGCATGCAAAAATAAAATAAAATTTGATCCAAAATCAAAGGAAAAATTTCAAAGGCCACAAAGGCCCAGAAAGAAATACTCAAATTAAAAAGTCATGTGGGTTCCAAAAAGTCTCATAGAAGCAATAATATCTAAATTGGCATCCAAATTTTCTAATCCAAAAGCTTCCTCCAATTTTTCATCTAAAAACCTATCACCTTCCAATTCCATTTTTCCTCCATCACTCCACCATCCTTCAAGGTGTGTGCCAATGTTGACCTTGCAATCCTTCCCATCTATTCATCAGCAAGTCTTCCCACCTCCTATCCATTACCCAACATTCATCCCACATTATTCTCCTTTAATCCAAACCTTTGGATAAGTCCTTAGTTTTTCCATTGTACCTTTAATAGGCCAACATTTATGAGTCTAATTCCCATTTACCATGGTTTATTAATAGGATATTTTCTCATGAAACTTGATGCTAAGTCCTTCCTCCATCTCCCTATCATCCATATCCTATTTTCCATATTCCTCTTGCACTCTACACTTGGGGGGCAAGTTTTTTCCATCTTATCATTTCTTACATTTCCAGGTTTGATCTTGACAGGGTTAAGGATCTCCTTGAACATCATATATCTTATCCTATTCACTTTTTCCATATCTTTTGTATCATATCCTTCACCTTATCCATATTCCATAATTCTTTCTAAATACATTATTTCTTCCCTTCCTTGGCCTTGATGAGGAATAAGGGAAAAATACTTGGGCCTTGTGTTTGTATCTTATCTAGTTGATCTTGATCATCCCATTCATTATTTTTATCCTTGATTTATTCCATTCCATATCTCCTAGCTTATCAAAATCCATGTCATCATGTCCCTTTGTAACCTTGAATCTTATCATGCAAATCATATTTGAGCCTAGTTGTAAAACATTATCCAATCATCAACAATCATCAATCTTATCGTACTAAGAGGAAATTAGTGATCCTAAGTACTTATCATCATCATTCCTTATGGAATCAATCATTCCTAGCATCTTAATCAATCAACCATTATCATCTTTTGACAAGAGATGTGTTGCTTGTGTGACATGTTTTGCAATGAATCTTTCATTTTGATCTATCATTTATCCATGGTTGTATTACCTCTTTTGTGGGGCATCTTGTACCTTCAATCAGTCATATCATATCATTTCCTCTTAAATATCCAAGGAAAATACAAAGAAAAAAAATAGAAAAAGAGAAAAATACAAAAAAAAGTGAAAAATAAAAAAAATCATAAAATCTAAAAAAGTGCAATAAAAGCAAGAGTGAAAACCTGGAAACAAGTGCTATTTGTGATAGGATAGATTTTCCATCTATTTGAGCATGTCGATCATTCACTTTCACCATCAATTTTCCTATAATTAGAAAGCTTCATGTACATATCTTGTCATTGTGGTCGTGTCTCACCCTAGACTAGGGGAAAAACCCTAAACTCACTGGGGGCAATAAAATTTGGGCTTAAACCAACAGACAAACAATACTTAGACAATGCAACAAACAAAATGATCATAGTGCAAACCCAAAATTGCATATCAAGCTCAATCATGAACACATCAACCATCCATATCAAACATCAAACAACTAAATCAAAGAAAACTTTAAATGGATGATGTTCTTCTGAGTCATGGATTTATCATGTTGGAATGTTTGTTCAACTGTTGTACTTTGATTTTTGTCATCATATCTCTAGAGCACCTCAATGATGTATTGAACTAGATGAGCCAGGAAAGAGTATGATTTTTCTTTGTCTGTTGTCTGTGAGTTGATCATTACTACTGTGCAGATTGCCACGGGACATGCTCTACAAAGTATCACTAATGACATTTTGAATTTGCATAGGAAAATGATTAACTCTTGTCTATTTACGTGGGTAATGCTCAAGTCATCTCGGTTTAATTATACCTAGATTCTTGTGTTACAATATCAAACATCATTAAAGTAGTACTCAGGTCATCATGGTTTAAATATGCCATCAATGCTTTTACTCTCTTTCAACATTTTAAAGGCTCAATGATGATAAAAAGCACGAGAAATCAGATGTTACAATGACAACATTTGCATATTAGATTTGCATGGTTAAATTAGATTGCATCCATGTTAGTTCACATCTGTATCTATGGAATTTCCAAAGCTGCAACAATTTCACAATGATGTTATCTCTCTTATCAATGGATTGAGTACATTTAACATTAACCAAAAACGCATCATTCTCATATAGTTGCACATCAGTTGCATAATCATTTGCATACATTATAAGGCATTACCATATCATATGTACATGATCACAACATTCATCCATCCATGTATTGCATCAATATTTGAATCAGAAAACATAAAAAAGAAGTGCATTGCATCTCACTTGTGTAATCAAAATCATCTCATTCATTATTAATGGATTAAGAAATTGGTCCATTAAGAAGATTAAAAGACATGTCCAATAGAGTAAGAACAAAAAAACATCTCTCTTTTAATAGGGGTATAATTGAACTTGACACATCTATAATTGAACTTGATGCATCACTTAAATCATTTATTCCTTTAATAAAATGGATCTCAAATTCACATAAGAAGATTGAAAGATATACCCTACAGAGTAATATTTCCAAGAAGAAAAAGTTTCTAAAACACATGACTAATAACAAGGATATAATTCCATTGTTATGAACATTTAAAAACAGTAGTGAAGATGAATTTGTTATGACTCAAATCCAAGATTGATAAAGGACTAACTAGATATAAAAATCACCCATCATTTACATAATCATATCCATCTCACATAACATAAAACATCTTCAATAAAGCATATAAAATCATCAATCATACATTATCATATCATCATTACATAATCTTCATGATCATAATCATATAAACATCATAAACATATAGAACTATGCACCATCATGTGATTATTTCATCCATACATTCATCCATTCATTGCATCATTTATTTACATTAGAAAATAACAAAACATAAAATGAATCACATTTCATTAAAATTATAGGATCCACCACATACATCATATAAACATCATTTATAAAGCATCATCATTTGCATTCATAGCATATCATATTATCATCATATAAAACATCACATAACATCATAAAATAGAAACCAAATGCATCCATCATAATCATCATGATCATCATCACATATAAACATCATATATAAACGCATAGATCATAATCATTGCTGCATATCATATAACCTCAAAATCATGATGTCAAATGTACAAGGATATCCAAGGGTATAAAGAGATACACATAAAAAATGGAAGTGTATCACAAATTTCTCAAATCAAGAGGTACATCATCAATGTCTCAAAAACATTAGTGTATACATGTCCAAAGTACATTAGAAATCAGAGCTATGGTGTGCTCTCCCTAGACAGTGTTGGAATCATAGGACCAATGCCTCCTCCACCTGACAGACCTACACTAGGATCTCTCTAATCTCTAGGAAGCAGTTGTGTAACACCCATGCTAACGATCCAAGACTGGGACCTCCCTGACCAAGACTATGTAAAACTCTCTCGCCGTTCCAGAGGAACCACATGCTGATATCAAACCCTATAAAAATATGCCTCATGTACGACACGACATATCTCCCTAAAATAGTTTGTGGCACCGGCAGCTATCGCAACCTACTGTAGCCTCTTAGCAATACCCTCAGCTTGATCAACCCACTATCGTAGAGCATCCCTATCAACAGTCATTGTGGCAACCTATGTTAGCATCTATCCCTATACCTGAGCCTAGACCTATGTGAGCTAGGCCTTTACCTATTGCACTTATTGTCTAGCGGTATCTCTCTCGGTTGTCAATATGGTTATATGCCCCTATTCCTATGTGAGAAAAGCCTCTACCTACTCTAGCTAAACCTATAACATCTAAACCTACACCTGTAAAGAAAATATATGTGTCTATTGTTGTGGTGAGGGTAGTTGAATCTCCACATGTCACCTCTTGTGAGGCACTCTCATCTCTCCAACATCGGGGTGTGGCCCTCCTCCACCTCATCTCCTCCTCCATCACCTCCATCATCATCATCCCTGTCACCATCCCCATCATTGCTGCTCTCCTCCTCCTCTGCCTCCTCCTCTCTCCTTTTCCTGCACCTGTGACCTGCTTCCCTCCCCTTCTCCTCTAACAATGGTGTTGGCTCATCCGAGATGGTAATATGTGGGAATGGATGCAAGAACATATGTTGAGCATACTCCTCTAATATTAGAGTATCGATAATATCTAGACGAACATCTCAAGTGATGACTTGTAAACCCTGGAAATGCTGAAGTACTGCATCATAAGATAAAACTGGTCCCACTCTGTAGCATCCTGTCATCGCCATGCCTTGGACCCTGCCATACTGTCTCAGTACTCTCAGTAGTAGAAATATCTCAATAATGAAACAGGTTCGGCCAATCAGGCACATCGACTGACATAAAAAATGGCATCTCAACATCATCCTTAGGCCACTGCTCAGAATCAAGATATGGTCACCACACCACAAACTCTAGATCATCCAAGGTGCTCCTCTAGTCCTCAAATTTTCCCAGCACAGGCTGAGCAAGTTGACTAGCATAAAGGTGTACATATGGCCTCATGGCAGCATGATGTCTATCTCCAATTGGTCGTGCAACTACTATATGCTCCCAAGCCTAGACTTAAAGCAATGTGACTCCCGCTGATAAAATGACCCCTCAAAGGTAGAGCACCTAGTGTAGATCATGGTACAAATGCATGAGCATACAACAACCCCATTCATAATTAGTGCCCTAAGCAATCATGCTCTCCAGAATCTGCCCCCATCCAACTAAAAGTCCCTTTGACCTGCAATCAGGACAAAGGAACCCTCCAATGAAACCAGCTAACACAGAAGGAAATGTGGCATACGCATCAACCATATCCCTCCAAGGAATCTCATAGCCACATATGGTATCATCCTCAAAAAATCTGCATAGTGCATCAGTCCCACATTGCTCCTATGAATCATATAGTACAAGCTCTCCAACCTCAGGTATTCGCAGAATCCAGCAGATTCCCTCTAGAATAACTGTGATCTCACTAGTGGGTAAATGGAAGGTGTTATGATCACTGTGCCACCTCTCTCCTAAGGCTATCAACAAACCCTTGATGATCCTAATTTGGGCATATGAATAAGAGACAAAAAACCACATCGTGCAATGATGGCTACCTCAGGTGGCATTAGGTGTTGGATCAACTCCCACGTCCTCAGGAAATGCTCCCTAATATATAAAATCATCAACAACTCCTATCATCACAAAATCGCAAATCAGTCAATTAATCAATCAACATCAATTAGTCTATCAATATAATCAAATTTGGTGAGACTTTGATCGAATCTCATTAGAATCAATCAATCAATTCAACCTCGCATATCATGAGGTTCATCAATCAACTTAACCTCGCCTACCATGAGGTTCATCAATAAACTTAACCTTGCCTATCATAAGGTTCATCAATCAACTTAACCTCACCTATCATGAGGTTCAATCAATAAACTTAACCTAACCTATCATGAGATTCATCAATCAATTCAACCTCACCTATCATGAGGTTTATCAATCAATCAATGTGCCTCACCTATCATGAGGTTCATCAATCAATCCAACCTCGCCTGTCATGAGGTTTATCAATCAATCAATGCACCTTGCCTATCATGACATCCATTAATCAATCAGACTATAATTGATCCTCACCTATCATGATGTCAATTATCATCATCCCATCATGAGATCAATGGACATCTAATTTATCAACATCATCAATCATCATCAACACAAAGGTTGACACAATCAAACATCATCAACATCATAGAGTCTAATCAGGAAAATCATCAATCTGGTATAAAACTTCACCAATGTGCTAAAATATTTTTTCTATGGACTGGAAAATCCTATGCACTAGAAAAATTCATCAATGCATACTAGAACAAACATTCTATGCGCCAAACTATCAGATGTGCCATTTCCTTTGATCTATGCATTGGAATAGGGTCCCGATGCATTGATTCACCCTATGCGCTAGTTCATTTCATCAATTCACTACCTCATTCGACCTAAGTGCTAAAGGGTTCTATGTGCCACAACAATTATCAAATGTGCTACTTTGACAAACCTATGTGCTAAATCATCTATGCACTAGTGTATCAACCCAATGCACTAAATCACTAACCCTGAGTGCTACTTTATTCTATGCACTATAACAATATCCCTATACACTATTGATGTCTTCCTATGCGCTAAACTAAGAAAACCAAATTCAAAACATGAAAATGGAGGGAAAAATGAAATGCACAAATCATGAGGCAGTTTCAAAGGGTTCATACTGGAGGACCATATGTCGTCAGGAAATTGTGATGCCTAAACTGCTTGAACTGATGTGTGTGGTAATGGATCACCATTTTACTCCAAAGTGTTATATTTCTAATCAATCTCAAGTTTCAAAATCACAAATGCACAAATGAACTTTTAAACCAACTTTTTAACCTTTTTAAGGTTAATTAGGTGGCCTTTTATTGGGTTGTTTTATTTTCTTTTTCAAAGGGGCCTTAATTCATAAAATCATCATCGAGTGTCTTTAACATCATTTTTCAGGAGATAAATTGTTTCTGAATCATTAAATTTTTTAGATCATCATCAAATCATCGAAAAATCATCAAATTTTTGAAAATATCCTAAAAATTCAAAAAATCACCAATTTATCTCCCGAGGGGGCATATATCTATCATCACATGAAAATAAACTTCTGCGACATCAATAAAAAATTTCTAGGCATTAGTATCAAATTTTTCTTTGAAGCAATGTGTAAACACATTACTTCAAAGAGGGGCAAAATGCATACACCTAAAATTGGTCCAGATATTTAATTAATTAAATACTAGTTATTTAAGTAATATTTCATCTACTTATAAATAAATTCTCAATTTATTTATATGGTTCATATCTTCTAATTCTTCAAATCTATAATTATATTCCTCTAATTTAATTAAATAAACAAATTTCTCTAGTTTGTTTTATTTAATTAATTTTCACTAATCCCAAATTTGGAATTCAGGCACATTTCATTAATTTCACTAATCCCAAATTTGGAATTCAAGCACATGTCTACAAATTTTCATGCCACCTCACCAAGGTCACATGAAATTAAATAGTTCTAATTTTTAAATTAGAATTATCTTCAACAAACTTTCAAACACATGGCTTAGTCTTCACACACTTCTTCAACAAAATTTGAACACATGGTCTTTTTCTCCCACACTTGATTCCCCCATCCATTTGGCATATTATTGTCTTTGGTCAAGGTAACATCCTTCTTGATTCTCTCCATCTCCACTATTCATCCCTCTTGTTTGAATTTGGACCATCAATTGCAGCCACATCACAAGGTCCTTGAAAATCCTATAAATACAACCCCTTTGCTACAACATTTACATCACATCTTTTAGCAAGTTTATTATGTAGGAATAACATTGGAGAAATTTGGAGCATTCATAGTTGAAGCACTTTTAGCATTTAGATTTTTTTATCATTCTAACTTAGAATCATGTCTTAGTTATAGTTGCATTGTAGTTATTATCTTAGCTTTCATATAGCCTTCTCATCATAATATTTAGCATCATAATCTTAGCATAATCTTTATTTTATCACAACAACATTAATATCATAACATCATGGCTTTAATCACATAGTTTCATGTAGGACTTAGATTCTTACATTCTATATAGCATCTTGCTTCTCAAGTTGTCATTTTAACAACCATAGTGCACACACAAAATCTAAGAGCCAATATGGTTTAATAAATCCTTGAGAATAGAGAACAATAGAACATTTTTAGAGATTTGTTTGTTGTAAATAGAGTAGTCTGATGATTCAAATCTTTAATATAATACGTATCATTGGTGTTTGTGTTGCTTTATTATTGATTTACTAACCTTCCCACATTTCACACACACACACAAAGAAGGGTTTGTGATGCTATATATTGAAATTATTCACTATTTCTTTTGCAATGAGGTAACTTAGAAAGACAAAAAGCATTTTCAATTGCACAAAATTTTCCCTTTTTTTTTTTTCTTAGAAAGGTAAATGGTATGAATGAATGGAAACTTGCATTAAACTAATTATGTCTTGAGTCACTTGAATTTATCTAAGCACATGATGAAGGTGAATTTTTATGGAACAAAAAAAAATGGAAACTTTCATTAACATTGATGAAAGCTCTTAGGTTCTCCAAATTAGTTGAAAATAAAAGTTTTCCCACAACCATCACTAATAATGAATCACAGGGTCAACCCCTATTTTACCGTTTCAAGGTAAAACACATTTGGCACTTGCCAAATTTGGAGAGCACCAAATGTGTTGCTTTGAATTTTTTTCACAATATAGAGAGGAAGGGAGTGAGAATTGAGATAGAGGGAGAGGGGATAGGAGTGTGAGAGATTAGTCTAGGTAGTGTGGTAGGGACGAGACCTAATAGTGATACAGACTTGAGAGGGATAGAGAGTTATCCAGTTAGGGTGGGGGGAAAGACCTAACAACAGGAGAGGGGTTGGAGTGAAATAGATTTTTCTACATAGGGTGGGAGGTACGTGAGGCCTGATAGAGAGGGAGTGTGAGAGAGGGGATTGGAGTGAGATAAATTATTCTAGGTAGCGTAGGAGGGAATGAGACCTGAGAGAGAGACTTGAGAGGGAGAGATATTTATTCAGTTAGGGTGGGGGGAAGACTTGAGAGATGGAGAGGGAGAGAGAGGAGTGGGAGATAGAGGGATGGGAGACCTAAACCCTCTACCATCTACCCTCTACCCTCAACCCTCAACCCTCAACCCTTTACCCTCTACCCTTAACCCTTAAAATCTAAACCCTTAAACCCTCTACTTGTAAACTATAAACCATAAACCCTAAACCCTTGAACTCTAAACCCTAAACCATTAAAACCTCTATCTTCTACCCTCAACCCTACACCCTCTACCCTTAAACCATAAACCCTAAACTCTTAAACCCTAAACCCTAAACCCTTAAACCCTAAAACCTAAACCCTCTACCTTTACCCTCAACCTTTAAGACCTAAAACCATTAAACCCTCAACCCCCCGCTCTCTCTCTCTTTCTCTACCTCTACACTCTACCCTCAAACCTCAACCCTTAAACCCTAAAAACCCTCAACCCCCTTCATTCTCTCTCTACCCTCTACCCTCAAACCCTAAACCCTACCTCTCTCTCTACTTTCTACCCTCTACCCTCAACCCTCCACTACTAAATTTGGCACCATTTTCCAATGGCCGTTCATCGGTCGTTCAACAACTCTTTATCAAAAAAGTGACGAAATGGAAAAAATATTTGCGTTGCTATTTTTTCATTGAAAGGCTGACGACTAATTAAACGGAAAAATAATGGTGAAGAATCCTCGGTCATCGGCATCATGAAATGGCTCAGACGTTCATCGGAATATCAATGAACACTTTGTGTATCCATCGACGAATTACACCAAAAGTTCATCTCCAGTTCAACGAAATGGGCAAGGAGTAGCATTGAAACAACACTAGAAGTTTGTCACCATTTTGACGAAATGGGAAAGGAGTTGCACCGAAAGAACACCAAAATTTCATCGAATGTATGAAAAAATAGGAAAGTAGTAGCGTCGAAGCAACACCAAGAGTTCATCAAAATTGCGATGAAAAGAGAAAGGAGTAGCATCAGAAGAACACCAAACATTTGTCGCAATTGCGATGAAAAGAGCAAGGAGTAGCGTTGAAAGAACAACAAACATTCATCGATATTGTGATGAAAAGAATAAGGAGTTATTACAAAACCTTCGTCATAGCTATAGCAACTTCTTCAAACCTTTTCGTTGATTCATCGGTGGGTGTCATCGAAATTGCAACGAAGCATCAATTTTCTTTTTTAAATATTCATGGAAATGTACCATTGCGGAGACTGACTACTGATCATACATACAGACTGCATATTGGTTTGATGCTTCAAAAAATGCATTTCTTATATTGAAAAGTGCATTACCTTATTGAGCTTCTCTTTGTTTCAATAATATTTTAATATTCTCTACTTAATAGGGCCAACCACGTGATGGTGGAAGCTCATTTGGCCCCTCCCCCCCCCTCACATCACTCTCAATTCCCCATACCCAATCATATAACATTAATCATTCATTCATCCATTAATAACATATAAATTCATTCATTAAAATATAACATTCATTAATTAAAATATTCACATTCATTCCTTAACATATAATATTCATTCTTTCAATTTTTACATATTATCAAAAATATGGCTATCATGATATGATTACAATCACTTTTTTTTGGTTTCTTTTTTAAAACTACATAAAGATAAAGTGGAGTATCATTTTCTAAATCAATATCTATCCCCCCTTTAGTTGTTCTTCCCTCTGCTCATGATCTTAATGTACGCCTAATCTTCTGCTCATGATGTGGACACCGCTACAAGGGGGGATCTGCTGCAATAAGAAAGAAATGTTAAACTGATATGTTTTATTTTTATTGTTACAAGTATTTCATTAATTAAAAGAAAATTAGAGTGGTTCTCTTTACCTGATGGGTTCACATCATGTTCCTGAACTTTTTTTATAGACTCATGCTCAACATGTTGAACACCCTCTAAATCCTGATCTGTAGTGGAAACACAAAAGGTTAGATTAATTAATACACCAATTGAAATTAAATATGTTTAAGAAAACATGAGGGTGGTTCTCTTTACCTGATGGGGCCACATCATGTTCCTGATCTTCTCTAGCCTCATCATGCTCAACATGTTGATCACAGTCTACATGCTCTAAAGTTGAAACATGAAAGGTTACATTAATTAATACACCAATTGCAATTAAATATGTTTAAAAGAACTTTAGAGTGGTCCTCTTTACTTGATGGGGCCACATCATATTCCTGATCTTCTCTAGCCTGATCATGCTCAACATGTTGATCACGCTCTACATGCTCTAAAGTACCGGGATGCACACCATGACCTTCATCTGCACGTTTTCTCCACCCTCACTCGGTTGCATTCCAATGTCATGTGCAGTATTATCATTACTTGAATGTTTAAACAAAATAGGCATGTAATTACTTTATGGTGGAAATTAATATTGAATAGATTGCACAAGTATTCAATTTTAAATAAAATTTATTGAGTTTATTTACCTGCGTTTCAGATGTAATGGAAGATTGTGTTTGCCTAGTCAAGACTCTTAGGCATTTAGCCACGACTTCATAGCCTTGCTGGAAGGCAATCTTCAGGTCCTCTTCTGTGGGAACTCTGTTGAATTCAGAGCACTACATTTTTGCATAAGATCATGAATTTTGCTTCTATGGTGTGATAAAACCAAATTTATTTTCAATTTATTATAATTTGGATGTAATATTTCATTTATTGATACTTACAATTCATGTGGCTAATTTCATATAACCACCAGCGACAAGTTTGTGTTGCCCATGCTTTTCTAGTCTTGCCTTTGTTGCCTTCGATGTGTCGGGCAGCCTATGAAAAGTATGAAATATGTTAGATTATGTAAAAAGATAGAGTAATCAATATATAATTACATTTTTGATAGTATCACATGTAGCATACTACTTTTAAAAAAGAACTTAATGGAATTTCCATAGCATATAGACATTAAGAGAAAATAAAATACAGAGTTCAATCCATGAATTATAGAAAATAGATTTTTGTTGGTTATATTCATATCGCTAATTACATTGCACAAAACATACTACAACTGCATAAATATCAAATGGTGACAGTTTTCTATCCTACCACATTTTTCATAAATGTCTACCAAAGCATTTTATCAAAAAGTTCACTGCCTTGCTGCTATAGCTAAAAGCCTAAAATAGGTTCTTTCAAACAAGCTATGGATGCTTGGAAAAATCTATCAAAGCATAATAGTAAGCAATAGCATAGAAAAGGTAGTGAACTATTTCAAAAAATGCCTCAAAGAAATGTGGTCTCATGGTGATGGAATGCCATGACAATCCATAGCAATTTGCTTGTCATTGCATTCATTATGGCATTCCATCACCATGAGACCACATTTTTTTGAAGCATTTTTTCAAATAGTTCACTACCTTTTCTATGGTACCACATTTTTCATACATGTCTACCAAAGCATTTTATCAAATAGTTCAATGCCTTCATGCTATGGCTAAAAAGCAAAAACCTAAAATAGGTGCTTTTGAACAAGCTATGGATGCTTGGAAAATATCTACCAAAGCATAATAGTAAGCAATAACATAGACAAGGCAATGAATTGTTTGAAAAAATTCCTAAAAGAAATGCAGTCTCACGATGATGGAATGCCATGACAATCCATAAAAAATTTCTTGTCATGGAATTCGTCATGGCATTCCATCACCATGAGACTATATTTCTTTGAGACATTTTTTTCAAGCAGTTCACTACCTTGTCTATGCAACAACATTTTTCATACATGTCTACCAAAACATTTTATCAAATAGTTCATTGCCTTGCAGCTAAGGCTAAAATCCTAAAGCAGGTGCTTTCAAACAAGCTATGGATGCTTGGAAAAAATTATGAAAGAATAATAGTAGCAACAAGCCATGGTCTCATGGTTTTTTTTGTGCGAAAATCAACTCAATTTTATTCACATTTTTTTGCAGATTTTAAACACATTTTTTTGGCAATTTTGCAATTTGAAATGGAAAAAAATAATTGACCAAAAAGTAAATGATTTTTTAAAAAAATTGGTGAAAAAATTGTCGAACTTGCAATTTTTTTAAAAATTATGATTAATCGGGATTTTTTGTAGATTTATGCTTCTATATCACATACCTTCCTTGGCCCAGTGGTGTCTTTCCTTTTTTCTTTTCATCCTTCTCCTTTCCATCAGACACCAAGTCCTTCCACTCCCTCTCTGGAATCATGGGGGGATGCTCATACTTTTTGTTCTTCTCTAAATGTGACCTATATTGGTCCCTCACATACTTTAGATAGGTACCAGCTTTATTAAGGACCTTGGATCAGTTGAATGTTTTATCATCGAACAACACAACTAAATAGTTAATGAGATCATCTTTTAAATCTTCATTTTGGGCATTCCACCATGTATGTATGGTGGGCCCGAAGAGAGCTCCAATGTAATATCACTTAGATGTTTATAAAAAACATAATTTCCTGCAAAATGATCATGGGATCAATAGTCTAAAAGAGCAATCAATAAGTAAATTTCAATTGGATTATATAGAATAATAATTAAAACATTTTAAAGTACCTGGGACCTTCTCTATCTTTATGGGAACAAAATCCTTGGCCACCACAAGTGTGACCGGAAATGTTCCCATACTAGTAATATGGGAAGATCTAGGAAATACCGCTAAAGCATCACCAATACTAGTGGCCTCTGGATCCCCAGGTACATGTCTTGACGCATGTTCTAGTATGTGTTCACTGCTAGAGGGTGCATTAACGGATGTCTACATGGTATGTGTCACTGACATTTTAGATGATAATATAGGAATGGATGATGGGGTCAGATGATGTGATGTATGCGTAGGAAGATCAGGATGGACACTTATACCAACCCTTACTCCTCAGGAAGCACTTGTAGTACCCTGATCATGGCCAGGAGCATCATGAGGAGGAAAATAACCTTGTAAAAACAACACATATTTTAGTTCATGACATAAAAGAGTACAAAATATAAAACCATGAATGAACTTATGTTATAATTAAAGACCTCATGATAACTTACTTGCAAGTTTTGTAATCTCTTAGTCAATACTTTAACCCTCTCTCTTATCTCATTTGTTTGAGGCACTATGAACATCAACTTAGCCATTTCTTCATTGCATTTTTTTGGAGCTTCTTTATTGTATCAAAAGGGTTTGTTGAATAAGCGATGTCATCATCACAAAATATTGACTTCACCTCACTATGGATGCTCTCCTCTATTGCTAGCACCTTTCCCCAATCAGTCAACTGCAACAATAATATTAAAAACATTATCGAAATTAACTCAAAAAAATTATGAAAAAAACATAATAATAAAACATTTTTCTCATATCTAATTTGTACAATTACAATGAGGTAAACTTGTTGGGTAGAAACACCTGAAGATACATCACGATCTATGCTTTGGGCCAGAGCCTTCTCCATATGATCAATGTCCCCCTATGACAAAAATTAAATATAAAAAATCATTATTGAAATAAAACCAATAGACTTATGAAAAAAAACATAAGAATAAAATGGTATATTGGAGTCATTAATTGAAGGTTGGGTAAAATGGTACATAGTACGTACCACCCCCATAGTAACTGTGTTTGTAACTAAGCAATTAAAATTGTAATCAATTAGCAACTCTTCCCTTGCAGTTATTGAATTTATCGCACATACGAATACACAGTTTCCCTCGTGCACCTCAAATATGCAATTGGGTTGCTTATTTGTTGACCCAGGTCATGTACTGTTTATAAACCCTACAATATTCCCTAATGCTTTTGGCCTTTCATCAATGTACATAGCCACTCCTTTATTTTGATCCTTATCTTTTGGTTGTATATAATTTGATGCAATGCATACCTACGCATACTTCATGTATATCGAACCAGTTGCATCCAATCTTTGTAATTATAATAGGGTCCAACTTACTCCATCAATTCAGTAACTTTGTCATAATAGACCTTTATACCATCCATGCAAAATAGGGCCAAACCATGTAATGACAATGGTGCTATGCGATATATCCTCTCGTTGACACAAAAATTGGTGTTTATTGGAGGAAGTTACTTGGGTACCCATTGTTTCTATAGATTTTTGTACCTCAAGGGCACCTCGATGTTGCCTATGCTCTCATCATCATAAGAACATGACCCCCCTTCAACAAGAAAAAATTCCATGCATTTATGGAAGTTTCTTCTAATCTTTTGACCTCTAGTTGATCTCCCTCTTTTAGACATACTACATATCTCGCTTTCCTCTTCTCTTCCTGAATTTCCCTTGCTCGAGGAAGACAAATCTGAAAAATACCTATTTGGTGGTACTTGCACTCATAAGGATTTTGGATGAAGTTCTTTCATGGTGATGTGATCCTAAGGTGACATTATGATTAATCTATCATTTCATCACTAGAATTTCATAAGTTATAAGGTAATCAAGTCTTGATAGATTCCAAATTATTGTTACTACCATCCAAATGTGTCCATCACAAATCAAATCTACTTAACATTTTAACTCCAAAACTTTGTAACAAGTGTTAAATGTGACTATGGTCCCCTAGTTACACAACCAAGGCCTCAAATGTATTTTCTAATTGTAATCAAAGTAATTTTTCTCTTCATTCAAGTAAATAAACTTGAAGGGAAAGACCACCAAGTGGTTTATTGGACACCTACATGACTAAAAATAGTAGAAAATTTACATTTAATTTCCATGTGTCTAAGTGGTTAATGGAGAGGGAGTGTGTACTAGGTTTGGTTAAGTCATCATAAGTTTATGCTTTGGAAATATTTTTTTTAAGTCATCTTAAATCTTCCTATGTCTAATTGCTAGGATACTTTTGATATGTTTTAAGGTAGGATGATTGATGAAAGAACTCAAAGAGCCTCATCGTATCCAGGTACACATAGCAGCTGTCTTCTCTTATACAGTTGGACATGATTTAAAGAAATTAGCTAGGAATTATTGATTTAACGTAAGGTTTTCTCATAATGCCATCATTGGAAAAGTATGATCAAATTCTTCTATTATGAAGAATTGGTCTATGTGCCTCTAATAATCACTATAAATGTTTGTAAGGATAAAATGACTAATTGCATTAGGTAGGAGAGAATCAACTTTGAGTTCTTCAAAGATTATATTCCTCTATTCATAATTTTTAAGGGTTGTGTGTGGAGGAGGTTATCACTACCAAGAAGGGAGAGACCAGCCCTTGTATTATTTTATAATTTTCATTATTCTTATTTATTTTACACCTACATTTACAAATACACATACATATGCATTTTATTGTTTTCATTTTATTTCTCATGTAGTTTAATAGTTTGATCATTTCATATTATATGTGTTGAAGACTTTAGAATTTCAATTACATTAATTTATGGATATGTTGTATCTATAACACTACAAAACCATATGCTCTTTGCATTTACACTTGCATTTAGAAATACACATTTATATACATAGATATAGACTTCTTTAATGATATGTTGCATTTATTGTTCTAGGAGAGCATCCAGTAATTGCATTTACATTTACATTTAAAAATACATATACATATATATATATATATACATATATATGCACGTGTGTGTGTATGTATATCATTTATATCTAGTGTTCAGAAACAACCCATTAGGTCTACACATGGATAAAAATTCAGAAAATCAGATCTCCCATACATGTTTTGTTGAAACCTAGGCTTGAACCTCTCAATTCACATGCTTTTCTTCACAAAACTATTAAGGACATTAGCTATACCTTCTTTATTTCTCATCCTACACCCTATTCATGCATCTTACAATTACAACAGTATCAATGGGGCCTCTTAGACAAGCTACAATAATCACAAAGAGTGTAAGAGCCACTTTATATCATGTTTGGACTACAAAACCCTAAAAAATAGGGTAACTCAGATTATGATTTGTTAGTGAGCTGTATGGACAAAATCATTAGCACCAGCTCATTCTTCGAGTCTTTTGAAAGAGAAGAAAATTAGGTGGCAGTTAAGTACAAACATTATAATGTCAAGGTGAATGAGGTGATCAATTTTGATTGGCCAGCTGATGAAGAGTACAAGGCGGTCCAATTACCTGGTGAAACGTGTGCTTTCTAGCCCAATGTTTGTTTGCTCCTCCTTTTTCTATAAGAAGAATTTCAAGGCCAGAAGTATGGGTTAGCAAGTTAAATATTTTTGGTCGAGTCTAGATGAAGTTGTAGAGAAAATTGTAAAGTTTGATGGTTTTATGGAAAATGCAATTTAGGTTTTGAGTCATTCTATAGTAGGTTTTGAATTTATGGGGATTTGATGTTTTATGATAGTATTGGCATTTGAATTGATATGATTAATTCAAACTCATGTCTCTCCATTGTACAAGCATATCTGAATTTTGAATAAAATGATCAAGGGTTTTTTCGCTCATCTCACTGTCGTGGTGTGTATGATTCTTGTTTTAGGTTTAATTCAAAGAATTAATTAAAATGCTTGAATGGGATTGTAGGTGGATATGTTCTGTATAAGATATTTATTTTTTTATATCTTATCTTATACCATTTTACGAGAATGGGGGTGCCAATGTACGTGAAGATCTTTGGAAACTAGGCATGAAAATTGAAGGTTAAAGAGAATGGGGGTGCCAAACTTACAATACTCATTACCCCTTGGTCATTGATTTTCTGTGAGTTCCCTCAACCTCGTCCTCGGTGCTGGTATTGACCTTGTTTTCACTCCTCCAAACTCTTCCTCGATGTTGATATTGACCTTGTTTTCACTCCTCCAAACTCTTCGTCAGCGCTGGTATTGACCTTGTTTTAACTCCAAACTCTTCCTTAGCACTAGTATTGACCTTGTTTTCACTCCTCCAAACTCTTCCTCGAAGATGGAATTGACCTTGTTTTCACTACTCCAAACTCTTCCTCAGCGCTGGCATTGACCTTTCACTTCTCCAATTTGACGAGCTACAACCTGGTTTTATTAGCTTTTATAGTATGTTAATTAAGTTCAAAATTTTAGCACCATTTAGCTAGATTTTAATATTCTACAATATAGTTAAGTATATATTAGCTATATTTTACATAATAAATAATATAATTATTCAACTTATTATAATTAGATATTATATTCTTTAACAAAATTATTAAAATTAATAATTAATAATAAGTATATTTTTATATAATAAAAAATATATTTAATATAATAGTAATATATATTAATATGAGAGAGAGAAACTAAATTTTGATTGGTTGTTTCATGCCAACAATCCAAGGATGGAATGTGTCATTGGGGAGTTATGCTCAAGTTAGCATGTCATTTGATTAAAGATATGATAGTTCTCCTTTAAGACCTCTTCAATGTACACATTGCACACTTAAGGAGACAAAGATAAATATAGGGAAGAAAATATAGAGAGAGAGGGAGATAATGAAAAACATACAAATAGAAAGGGAGACAAAGAGATAGAGAGGGGTAGAGAGATAAAGAGATAAGGATGATTAGATATATATATAGGGAGGGTGATTGATATACCTCTCCTTGTTGCTCTCTATATCTCCCACTATCTATGTCACTCCCGCCTCTTCACCCCTCTATCTATTGAGCTATCTCTCCCTCTCCCCCTTTTCTCTCTCATTCACTCCATCTCTCCATCCATCTCTCCTACTCTATATCTCTATCTCTATTTCTCTTTTTATCTCCCTCTTACTCCTCTCTATATACCCAGGGAGTTATGCTCAAGGTAGCATGCCATTTGATTAAAGATATGATAGTTCTCCTTTAAGACCTCTTCAATGTACCCATTGCACACTTAAGGAGACAAAGATAAATATAGGGAAGAAAATATAGAGAGAGAGGAAGATAATGAAAAGCATACAAATAGAAAGGGGAAAAGAGATAGAGAGGGGTAGAGAGATAAAGAGATAAGGATGAGTAGATAGAGATATAGGGAGGGTGATTGATATATCTCTCCCTGTTGCTCTCTATATCTCCCACTATCTATGTCACTACTGCCTCTTCCCCCCTCTATCTATTGAGCTTTCTCTCCCTCTCCCCTCTTTCTCTCTCATTCACTCCATCTCTCCATCCATCTCTCCTACTCTATATCTATATCTCTATTTCTCTTTTTATCTCCCTCTTACTCCTCTATATACCCAGGGATTTATGCTCAAGGTAGCATGCCATTTGATTAAAGATATGATAGTTCTCCTTTAATACCTCTTCAATGTACCCATTGCACACTTAAGGAGAAAAAGATAAATATAGGGAAGAAAATATAGAGAGAGAGGGAGATAATGAAAAACATACAAATAGAAAGGGAGACAAAGAGATAGAGAGGGGTAGAGAGATAAAGAGATAAGGATGAGTAGATAGATATATAGGGAGGGTGATTGATATATCTCTCCTTGTCGCTCTCTATATATCCCACTATCTATGTCACTCCTGCCCCTTCCCCCCTCTATCTATTGAGCTATCTCTCCCTCTCCCCCCTTTCTCTCTCATTCACTCCATCTCTCCCTCCATATCTCCTACACTATATCTCTATCTCTATTTCTCTTTTTATCTCCCTCTTACTCCTCTCGATATACTTGAGTTTAATTAGGAGGTGGAAGGTGGGAAAGAGAGAGAGAGAGGGAGGGAGAGAGAGGGAAAGGAAGAGAGAGAGAGAGATGGGAAGGGAGAGATATATATATATAGAGAAAGAATTAGGAGGGAGAAGGGAGAGGGGAAGAGGGGAATAAGGGGAGAGGGGGAGAGAGAGAGAGAGAGATATATATAATTAGGAGGGGGAAGGGGGAGGGGAAGAGTGTTGAGGGTAGAGGATAGGAGGTTTAAGGGTTTATGGTTGAGGAGGTAGGAGGGAGAGACTTGAGAGAGAGAGAGAGAGAGGGAGTGGTAGAGAGAGATACATGAAGGGAGGGTTAAGGGTAGAGGGTAGAGGGTTTATTAGGGTTAAGGGTTTAGGGTTTAGGGTTAAGGGGAGAGAGATAGAGGGAGTGAGTGAGATTGAGACCTAAGGGAGGGAGAGGGGGTAGGATATTGAAGATACTTGAGAGAGAGAGAGAGGGAGAGAGATGGAAATGGAGATAGAGAGAGGGAAAAGGAGAGAGAGATATATATAGAGAGAGAAAGAATTAGGAGGGGGAAGGGAGAGGGGAAGATGGGAGGGGGAGATAGAGAGAGAGAGAGATAATTTGGAGGGGGAAGGGGGAGGGGAAGATTTTTTAGGGTAGAGGATAGGAGGTTTAAGGGTTTATGGTTGAGGAGGTAGGAGGGAGAGACTTGAGAGAGAGAGAGAGGGAGGGAGTAGGAGAGAGATATAGGAAGGGAGGGTTAAGGGTAGAGGGTAGAGGGTTTATTAAGGGTTAAGGGTTTAGGGTTTAGGGATAAGGGGAGAGAGATAGAGGGAGTGAGTGAGTGAGTGAGAGAGAGACCTAAGGGAGGGAGATGGGGTATGATATTGAAGATACTTGAGAGAGAGAGAGGGAGGGAGGGAGTGGGAGATAGGTAGATGGAGGGAGAATTAAGGGTCCAGGGTAGATGGTTTAGGTGTTTAGGGTTAAGGGTGGAGGGGAGAGAGATAGAGGGAGTGAGTGAGTGAGAGAAAGACCTAAGAGAGGGAGAGAGGGAAAGGGAGAGAGAGAGAGAGAGGAGGGGGGAAAGGGAGAGATATATTTATAGAGAAAGAATTAGGAGGGTTAAGGGAGAGGGGAAGAGGGGAAGGGGAGAGGTAGAGAGAGAGAAATAGGAGGGGGAAGGGGGGGGAAGAGTGTTGAGGGTAGAGGATAGAAGGTTTAAGGGTTTATGGTTGAGGAGGTAGGAGGGCAGAGAGAGAGAGAGAGGGAAGAAGTGGGAGAGAGAGATAAAAGGAAGGAGGAGTTAAAAGGGTAGAGGGAGTAGAGAAGTTTTAGGGTTTAGGGTTTAGGGTAGATGGAAAGAGAGAGATAGAGGGAGTGAGAGTGAGTGAGAGGGGCTGAAATACTTGTGAGTAACCATAAATCTTTTGATATCTCTACAGCACATATTCCAACACATATGGACTAATAGTTGAACACAAAAAATCTATTTGTTGTTATAAAAACAACACAATGATTTAAAATACAACTTATATTGAACAAATGGACCAATAGTTGAACACTAAATTTTTTGAATATCCTTCACATTTAATGGGAGAAAATACATGTTATTTATTGTGCTCACTTGCACTTATATTTGTGATAGGAAAAACTATTAATATAAAATTATCAATGCTTGTACTGATGGAACTTAAAATTTTGTTCCTAATGTTTCACTCATGCCCTGCCTTATGTCACTAGTCTTTCACAGTGTTGGAAAATTTCTTAGAGCTGGGGTTTTAGCTTTGTCTTCATCTTAAACCCTTGTGTTTACCTAATGCCTTGGTCGGGATCTATTTCATCATTACCTTTTTTGAAGGGTTTTAAAAACATCTTATGCCCCATCATTCTTTCTAGGCCTGGTCCCTTTGGTCTTAATATTTTACTTCCTCCACGGCTTTTATTTTCCTAAGTCCTGGTTGGCCCTATGCTGAACAGTTAAAAAAAAACTTATGTCATTGTTTTCCATCCACCTAGTAATGTCCCTTGCCCTTTAATGAATGTTTTATTTTTTAGAAGGATGAAATCCGCACTACCGTTGATCAAAATTCCTTCAAGATCAACGGTTGTCTGCCATCTCATGAACGGGAATTGTAGGATGGCAATATCGTGGGCGAGTGACACGTGTCCCATCTGGGGATCAAATTTGTGTGACTTTGTCAACTATCCTTTCACTACTAGATTTGACACCATTTTCTGACGGGCATTCGTCGGTCGTTCGAAAAATATTTGTCGGAAGAGCGACGCAAAGGCAAAAATATTTTCGTTGCTATTTTTTCATCGGAAGGCCGACTAAAAATTAAACATTGAAATAACGACGAAGAATTTTCGGTCGGCAGCATCATCAAATACCTCGTGATTGCGTCAGAATATTGATGAAACCTTTGTTTATCCACTAATGAATTACACTAGAAGCTCGTCGCTAGTTCAATGAAATGGGCAATCAGTAGCGTCAAAACAACAGAAGTTCATCGAAATGGTGAAAAAATAGACAAGTAGTAGCATCGAAACAACACCAAAAGTTTGTCGAATGTACAACGAAATAGGAAGGTAGTAGCGTAAAAACAACACCAATAGTTCGTCGACTTTGCGATGAAATTAGCAAGAAGTAGCATTGGAAGAACACCAAAAGCTCATCAAAAGTGTGACGAAATAGGCAGTGAGTAGCATGGTAGCAATGTCGAAAGATCGTCAGAAGGGCAAGGAAATGGGTAGGGAGTTACGACGAAATCGTCGTCGCAACTATAGAAAATTTGTCGATCCTTTCTATTGATTCGTCGGTGGTTTTCGTCGAAATTGCAATGAAGAAGCAATTTATAAAAAAAAAAACATTCGTGGAAATGTACCATTGTGGAAACTGACAACTGATCATACATATAGACTGCATATTGGTTTGATGCTTCAAAAGATGCATTTCTTATATTGAAAAGTGCATTACCTTATTGAGCTTCTCTTTGTCTTGAGTATAGTTTAATATTCTCTACTTAACAAGGCCAACCACGTGACGGTGGAAGCTCATTTGGCCCCTCCCCCCCTCACATCACTCTCGATTCCCCATACCCAATCATATAACATTAATCATTGATTCATCCATTAATAACATATAACATTCATTCATTAACATATAGCATTCATTAATTAACATATTCACATTCATTCATTAACATATAATATTCATTCTTTCAATTTTTACATATTATCAGAAATATGGTTGTCATGATATGATTACAATCACTTTTTTTTTGTTTCTTTTTCAAAGCTACATAAAGCTGAAGTGGAGTATCATTTTCTAAATCAATATATGCCCCCCCTTTAGTTGTTCTGCCCTCTACTTGTGATCTTAATGTACACGTAGTCATCTGCTCATGACGTGGACGTCGCTTCAAGGGGGATCTACTACAATAAGAAGGAAATGTTAAACTGATATGTTTTTTTATTATTGTTACAAGTATTTCATTAATTAAAAAAACATTAGAGTGGTTCTCTTTACCTGATGGGTCCACATCATGTTCCTGAACTTTTGTTATAGACTCATGCTCAACATGTTGAACACCCTCTAAATCCTAATCTATAGTTGAAACATGAAAAGTTACATTAATTAATACACTGATTGAAATTAAATATGTTTAAGAGAACATGAGGGTGGTCCTTTTTACTGGATTGGGCCACATCATGTTCCTGATGTTCTCTAGCCTAATCATGCTCAACATGTTGATCATGGTCTACATGCTCTAAAGTTGAAACACGAAAGGTTACATTAATTAATACACCAATTGCAATTAAATATGTTTAAAAGAACTTTAGAGTGGTCCTCTTTACCTGATGGGGCCACATCATGTTCCTGATCTTCTCTAGCCTGATCATGCTCAACATGTTGATCACGCTCTACATGCTCTAAAGTATCGAGATGCACACCATGACCTTCATCTGCAGGTTGTGCTCCACCCTCACTAGGTTGCATTCTAATTTCATGTGTAGTATTATCATTACTTGAATGTTTAAAACAAATAGGCATGTAATTACTTTATGGTGAAATTAATATTGAATAGATTGCACAAGTATTCAATTTTAAATAAAATTTATTGAGTTTATTTACCTACGTGTACTGATGCAAATGGAAGATTGGGGAAGCGTCTTACCAAGACTTCTAGCATTCACCACGCCCATAGCCTTGTCGTGGAAGGAAATCTTCGTGTCCTCTATGGGAACCGTATTGAATCTCGTGAGCCCTACATTTTGGCAGAAGATCATGAATTTTGCTTCTATGGTGTGATAAAACCAAAATTGTTTTCAATTTATTATAATTTGGATGCAATATTTCATTTATTGATACTTACAATTCGTGCGGCTAATTTCATATAACCACCAGAGCCAAGTTTGTGTTGCCCGTGCTTTTCTAGTCTTACCTTTGTTGCCTTCGACGTGTCGGGAAGCCTATGAATAGTTTGGAATACGTTAGATTATGTGAAAAGAAAGAGTAATCAGTATATAATTACATTGTTGATAG
>VDFB02128519.1:10459209-10483825 GCA_007258455.2 Sequoia sempervirens | reverse complement strand
TATCTTCAATAATTATTCCTTGAAGATCCACAACACGCTACAATCACCCTGTCGGCCAAGAATGTGAAAAATATGAACACACGAGAAAATATTCAATCACAAGCACAACAATCAATGCAGACATGCAACAAAGATAGAGCATGATCTAGAAACATCCACAAGCATCATGAATCACCAAAGAAGCATCCATAAAACTTCATGTTACTAGAATCACATCACCTTCTTTCAGGAACACCAACTAAAGCAACAGAAAAATTGTCAGAACACTGATACTCATAACTTGATCAAATCTTTATGTGGATCTCTAAAACTTAACATGGATAAACTAGATATAATAAAAAAAACCCTTTAATCCTCAACCTTTGTTCATCATCATACTGATCTGGCTTAGTATGTTGGCTAAACTGAACTTCACTGCACCACCGACAACCTGCAACTTACTTTATTATAATTTTCGCAATATCCATATACAACCTCTAATGACATTAATTACAATAGTGTTGACATTAATGAAAACCACATATCAACAACATCCAATAGTCTCCCCCTTTGGTATTGATGGCAACACATGATGTGAAAAACACCATCAACCCAACTTTCTCTTAGCACTTTCTCCCACTTAGATTTTGACTCTTCTCAGATAATTCATAGTTTTTCACATGACTCTTCTCCCCCTTTGACATCGATGACAAAGATACACATTATATTTCTCACACAAGCTCTGAACCATATTTCTAAACATCTAACTACTCCCCCTGAGTAGCAACCACCTCAACATCAATTCAGATCAAGATATGACTATTAAATGCATAGACTGATCAATGGGTATGTGTAGGATCATCATGGAAAAAATAGGCCCTTAAGTGGCAAAGAATTCAGAAAAATCATAGTTAGACAACTTGACATAAAAATTTGAATAAGTTGTCTATATTATTTCAAAAATATGTAAGAATAGAATCTGTAGTAAATTAAATGTAGTTTCTAAACTACTAGTTTTTCTTAAATCTATTTGGTGAAAATTTTAAATTTCAATGCAGTAGTACTTAAATTTCAGGGAAAAAATAAGAAGTAGGTGTCTGTCTAACCACCCTAACCACAATAAAATGATAATATTTTTTATAAAATTTTAGATATAAGTAGAGGACTCATGTTCGGATGTGATGCATATTTTCTTTAATTTTTTTCCAAGTAAATAATTAATTATGATTTTTTTATTACAACTTTTAGAAAGTATAAAAACTTGTATGTTTGACCACCTCACCTTGGTCAAAACTTAATGATTTTTTTTTTTTTTTAATTCTATAGTATGGAAAGCATAGAATGTGATGCATGTTTCAGATATAAAAAATGTGATATTGTTTGAACGCTATAGATATTTTTCAATCAGCCTATCAATCAAGACTTTAGATGTAATCCAAATAGAAAATGAATAATAATTATTTATTAAATTCAAAGTAAAGCATAATTTATATTGGTGGAAAGCTGATAATCTCCTTTAAAAAATAAAATTGTTTCATCAATTTAGGGTAAAAAAAGGTTGTCAGCCACATACCCTACACATAGCCATCATATCACCATTTTTTGGCCCATCATGATCCTGCACATACCCTAATACAATGACTTGCATCTTAGTTCTAATTAGGAGGGGTAATCACTCCTAGCTTCCCTCTAAGATACTCAAAAGTATCCTTAGGAAAAGGATTAGTAAAGATGTATGCAATTTGTTCCTTAGTGGGTACATACTCCAATCTAACTTCCTTTTCACTCACCTTCTCTCTCAAAAAGTAAAACTTGATAGATATATGCTTGGTTTTTGAATGCAACACTAGATTCTTAGAAATGTTAATTACACTTGAATTATCACATAATGTAGCAATAGGTTCATCATACATAACTCTGATATCTTTCAACATCTGCTTCATGCACAATACTTGAGTACAATTGTTAGCAGCAACAATGTATTCTGCCTCTACAATAGATAAAGAAATGGCATTCTACTTCTTACTTAACCATGAAATTAGCTTCTTTCCTAAGAAAAATGCACCACCACTGGTACTCTTTCTCTCATTCACATCTCCTACCCAATCAACATCAGTAAAGCACTCAAAGTAAAATAATCTTCTTTAGGATACCATAGGCCAAAATCAACTGTCCCCTTCAAGTATCTAAAAATCCTCTTCACAACAGTCACATGAGATTCCTTAGGATCAGCTTGAAATCTTGCAACAATGCATACAACATTCATGATATCAGGTCTATTTTGAGTCAAATAGAGCAATCCACGAATCATGGATTTGTATCTAGTTTGGTTTACTGTAGGAGAAAAATCATCTTGTGTCAACTTACATCTAGTCATCATAGGTGTACCAACTAGATTTGAATCTTCCATACCAAACTTCTTTAGTAATTCTTTCACATACTTGGAATGAGATATAAATATCCCTTTGTCTAGCTAAGTAATTTGCAATCCCAAAAAGAATTTAATTTCTCCAATCATAGACATCTCAAATTCACTTTGCATCTCATCAGTAAACTTTATGCACAAACTATCATCTCCTCCAAAAATGATATCATCAACAAAGACTTCAACAATCAAATCTTTATCATGATCAATCTTGAAATACAGATTACTATCAGGAGTACCTTTATTAAATCCAAGTTTCAACAAATAATTATCCAAGATGGTGTACCATGCTCTTGGGGCTTGCTTAAGTCTATACAATGCTTTCTTTAATCGACAAACCATATCTCCCTGACCAGTCAATTGAAATCCATCAGGTTTCTCAATATACACTTCTTCTTCTAGTTCACCATTTAGAAATGCTAACTTGACATCCATTTGATAAACCTTGAAGTTTTTGTAAGTAGCATAAGTAAGAAATAATCTCACAGCCTCAATCCTAGCAACAAGAGCAGAAGTTTCTTCAAAGTGAATTCCTTCCATCTATGAATATCCTTTACACACTAGTCTTGATTTGTTTCTAACATCGTCACCTTGCTCATTCAGTTTGTTCTGAAAGACCCATTTAGTTCCAATTACATTTTTGTCCTTAGGTCTAGGAACAAGAATCCATGTATCATTCTTCTCAATTTGCAGTAGCTCTTCTTTCATTGCTTCCATCCAACGTTCATCTTTGCATGCTTCATTGACACTATTAGGCTCAGTCTTTGAAATCAAATAATATTCTTCTGCAATTCTTCTCCTACTTTGAACATCTTTCTTCTTATCACCTATAATCTTATCTTCTAAATGATTTAGTCATACATACCTTGGAGTCTTGGGATGTTCTTGAACTTTAGGCTCTTGTGATCTCACTTCTGCACTTTCACTAGTTCCTTCCTCTTTTCCTTCCTAATTCACTAGAATGATCTGTACTTGATTCTAAGTTTGAACTAAACTGACATTCTGATCATTTGAATCATATCAATAGGTTCATGATGGTCTAACTGTATCTTCATCAACCTTTATATTAGCACTTTCAACTACTTTCCTCATTCTCTTATTGAAGCACCAGTAGGCTTTACTTTTAGTGGAATAACCAAGAAAGATTCCTTCATCACTTCTAGCATCAAACTTTCCTATATCTTCATCTCTTTTGATATATCATTTACTCCCAAAAATTTTGAAGTATCTAATAATAGGCTTATGACCAAACCATATCTCATAAGTGGTCTTACCGGTATCACCTTTGATATGTACCTGATTGAGAGTGTAAACAGTAGAACTCACAACTTCTCTCCAATAGATATGAGGAACGTTTCCTTCCAACATCATAGTCCTAGCAACATCTAGAATTGTCATGTTCTTCCTTTCCACAACTCCATTTTACTAAGGGGTTTGCGGGGCAGATAATTGTCTCTTTATCCCATTCTCTTCACAAGAATAATTAAACTTACTCGAAATGAATTCACCACTTCTATATGATCTCATCCATTTAATCTTCAGGCCTGTCTCTATCTTAACCTTAGCCTTAAAAATCTTGAATTTCTCTAGAGCTTCAGATTTTTCCCTTAAGAAAGCAACCCACATCAATCTAGAATAATCATCAATGAGTAACATGAAATACCTGTCTCCTTGTAAAATTCTGACTCTAGAAGGACCACACAGATCAATATGCACAAGCTCCAATACTTCATTTGAACAATGTTGTTTGCTTTGAAATGAAACTCTAGTTTGCTTCACTAACTGACATTCCTTGCATATGGTATTAGTAAGCTTTACCAACTTAGGAAGATCTCTCACAGCCTAAGTAAAAATTATCTTGATAATATTGTCAAAGTTTACATGACACAATCTCTTATGCCACAATGAACTTTCATCAACTTGAGCAATCAGACAAATTTTACTAGCAACACTCAGGTGAAAGATATTACCTTTTGTTTTTGTACCTGATGCAATCACATTTTTGGAACTCCCCAATATTCTACACTTTCCATCCTTGAATTGAAGATTGTATCCCTTTTCAACCATCTGTCCAACACTTAAAAGATTATGCTTCAAACCTTCATCATATAGAACATCATCAGTATTATTCTTACCATCTAGAGAAATGGATCCTCTACCACAAATTACACCAGCTATATCATCACCAAATCTTACAACAACACCATCATACTTTTCAATCCTCGCAAATTTACTTTTATCACTTGTCATGTGATGTGGGCATCCACTATCAATCACCCATTCATCTTTTTCTTCAATTTTTCTGCCAGAGCTTTTTCCACATTCATGCAACTAACAGATTCAGTAGGTACCAGATCATTTTCCTTGATAGCAATAAATACCCATTCATCGCCACTTGCATTCCCTTTATCAAATTCATCATCTGCCACACCTTCATCAATAGCATAATAACATTTTCTTTGGAATATAGGCTTGTTAGGTCTTGGCTTAGGAACTCTTTCTGGACACCTTGAGGCAAAATGACCTATCTTATTGCAAGAAAAACATTTAAGAGGAAATTTACCTTTATACTTACCTTCTCCTCTGGGTACTCTCTTGACAAGAAGTGCTTCAAGCTCATCTAGCTTTCTCTCTTCTTCTTCAATATCTTTCATTTCTTCCCCATACTTGAACACCTTTCTAGAAGAACTTTCTCCTGGATCATATCTCTGCTTATCTTTTCTGAAGGTAGTAGCTTTGAATGCAAATTCTATCTTAGGAAGAGCATCACCAAACTCACTTAACTCAAAAGTAGCAAGCTTACCAATCAACATGTCTCTGGTTACATTTGTCACAGTCCAAATCTCCTTAATAGTAGTAACTTTGTGTTTGTTTGTATGCAGAAGGCAAGGATCTGAGCACTTTAGCAACAATCTCTAATTCTTCCAATGTTCCACCGACACATCTAATATTACACACAAGTTCATTCACTCTCTATATAAAAGTAGTAATGTTATCATTTTCACCCATTCTCAATGTTTCATATTTCCCTTTCAGACTTTGCAGCGTAGAAAACTTCACATGAGCATTGCCTTCATACAAAGTTTCCAACTTTTTCCAAATCTCATAAGCAGTCTTCAAATCCATTACATTTGTCATCTCAGAATCAGTCAAAACACTCAGCAATGCTTCCTTAGCCCTGATATTGTACTCGACATCTTTAATCTCAGTAGAAGTAGAAGGAACATTATGTGGGATCATATACCTATTCTTTGTAATGTTATAGTAGGATTCACCAATGCATCTCAGATGACATTCCATTCGAGTCTTCTACAAAGAATAACTTATTCCATCAAATCTCAAACTATCCTTCTTATATGTCACCATCCTAGATCACCTCAAGCTATTAAACTTCTTCCAAGAAACCTGCTCTGATACCAATTGTTGGAAACACAAGGGCAAAAAATTGAGAGGAGGGGGTGAATTAGTTGTCTCAGAAATTTAAACTTATTTAACTTGTTCTCAGATCTAATTGATAACCATGAAATCATAAATCTTTACCACATCAAAAACACACATAACACCAAGATTTTTTACATGGAAACCCTGTTAAGGGAAAAACCACGGTGGAAGTTAGTCCACAAGATTATACCCTGTTAAAAGTATAGAAGAATAAATGGGAATGCACATGCATTCAGGCACATTGCCTAGAGCTCACTACTCAAATACAACAAGGCTTACTACCCAAGGAAGACACACTGTCTTACAAAAAGATTGGATTACATCCACAAGATCTTGAATGGAGAAAATAACATCTACTCATGCCTTATTATAGTTCTAGTTAAGCACATAAACTCTACTCACTCTTCTTCACACTTGCTTCTGCCTTTGAATGATTAAAAAATTATTCGCACACAAGACTTGCACACTTTGCTTCACATCATTCCTTCAAATGATAAAAAAATCACTCATATATATCTGCAACCAAGAATAACATCATCTACAAGTTGACACCAATAAAATATAAAATGAATACAAACTATCAGCCCAAAACATAAATAATATCAACACAAATCAACCACCATCAGCCACAACATAGAGAGGACCCAAACCAATATCCTTGAACATGAAAAATCTTCAATAATTATTCCTCGAAGATCCACAACGTGCTATAATCACCCTATCAGCCAAGAACATGAAAAACATGAATACGCAAGAGAAAATCTTCAATCGCGAGCACAACAATCAATGCAGATGTGCAATAAAAATAGAGTACGATATAGAAAAATCCACAAGTATCATGAATCACTAGAGAAGAATCCACAACACTTCACATTACCAGAATCACATCATCTTCTTTCAAGAACACCAAATGAAGCAACAAAAAAACTATTAGAACACAGATACTCATAACTTGGTCAAATCATCATGCGGATCTCTAAAACTTAACGTGGATAAACTATATATGCTTGACAAGAACTCCTTTAATCCACAACCTATGATCATCAACATACTGAGTTGGCTTAGTATGTTGGCTAAAATGAACTTCATTGCACTACCGACAACCTGCAACTTACTTTATTACAATTTTCTCAATATCCTTGACATATACAACCTCTAATGACATTAATGCCAATATTCTTGACATCAATGACAACCACATATCAGCAACATCCAACAAATATACCCCCCAACAAATGAATCCACTTAACTTGGAATACATAGGGGTAAAAGGGAAGGTGTTACATGCATGATCATGGAGATGACAAGAAGAATGGTTTTCAATATATTAAATGTGTGTTAGCCTTTACTAATCAGACAGGTGCCTTCTCCATTGGGCAATAGAGTCACTGATTTATAAGGGAGAAAGAAGTGTAGGGAATGAATTCATAAAGGATTCAAATGAGCATCTTCATCATGATATATTTATCTCATCTCTCACAAATAGCATTCTTTAATAATCCTAATAGAACTACAACCATCCACATGAAAAAAATGAGAAGAGCATCACAAAACATTGCAATGAATTAAGATACTATCACATGTCTCTCTAATCATCTATTAAATCCATATCAACAAATGTGATAGGGAAAATGAAAACAAGTCACCTTGAAAGATATTTACAAACTACATGGAGACATTTGTGTGAGCATTTGTCACTGAATCAACTTTCCCATGCATCAAAATACAAGTCTTTTCCCCCTAAAACAAGTTGCACTCATCAGAATATAGGAATAAATCCATGAATTTGTAAGTTAAAAATGTCACCCATACATCACTGTGAGACCCCATTTCTATGAGGCATACATTGCCCCTACCTTTTCAACACTAGTGTGCTTGGCAAGCTAGTGAGCTCCCTAGCTTGCCAATTTGTAGGGTTGACAAGGTAGGGGAAGTGTATGCCTCATAGAAATGGGGTCTCAAGGTGATGTAAATCACTGTAAAACCCCATTTCTATGAGGCATACACTACCACTACCTTGTCAACCCTACTGAATTGGAAAGCTAGTGAGACTGTATCACTATGAGACCCTATTTCTATGAGGCATACGCTGCCCCTACCTTGTAAAACCTACCGAATTGGAAAGCTAGTGAGCTCACTAGCTTTCCAATTCGGTAGGTTTTACAAGGTAGGAGCAGTGTATGCATGATAGAAATGGGGTCTCACGGTGATGTACTAACCTGAGACATAGACAAAGGGTTGAGAATCATCATGAGAAACATCATGATATAGTGGGAAAATATTAATTGGAGAGGTGAGTTCACAGCCTTCTAATGCAAATAATAATGATGGAAGGAGTTCTAGGGTTTATGGAAGAGCAAGAAAATATGCCTTTGTACAATATAAGACATTGTTTCAGATTTTGTCATAAACCCACATGCTTTTCATTCAAGAAAACTTTAAATGTAAACCATAAACCATTACAACTAACTTTAAATGTAATATACACATATAATTGAGACATATATTAAGGAATTTACACATTTGCATGTATTAATTTGTCTTAATTTTTTTATATCAAAAAATACACTAATTCAATAACAAATATTACAATAGTGATCTAGAAGAACATCTTGAAAATCTTCCCATTTCTCTGATACTTGTAGCAATACATGCAAGGAAATAATCCTCTCGTTTGTAGTCAAGATCATGAAATATATTGTACAAGAAGAAACAAAAGGAGATGCTACCCAAATTCTTTTCTCCAATCCACCTCAGGTAGCCCAGTTATTTGCATTCCAAAATGGTTCAAAACATGTGCATCCCCTACTCCCTTGGAAACACATGGGTAGTAGCCTCTCTATAGTTGTGTACTCTCACTAGAATTTGGTCCACAAAAACTTGCAAAATCTTATCAATTTTAGACATGGACTCACATAAAAATCATTAAAAGACCAATAACTAAATAATGTCAGACATACACCTTCTAATGAGATTTATTATCACCTTCATGCATGCAATAAGTAGATTAATTGAAGGTATTTCAATGGTGATGTGGCGCATCTTTTGCTACTTTCTCATCTCTCGATGATCCTACATATAAATTTCAAATATATCACTGACATAATTAACATAAAATATGTAGCATATAAGAATCTGAGAAATCTATGAAATGAAAAAGAAAGAGAAGATTGAGAACCAAAAAATGCACCAACAATCGATGTTTCTCATGCCACTGAACACTTGCACTAGAAACTAATGTTTCTCATACCATTGAATACTTGTACCAACAACCGATGTTCTTTTCTTAAGTCAAAAATCTTAAATATTACCTATAGTCACAAATGCATCAATGAAAGTCCTTAATGCATATGAAATCAAACACCAATAGAGAATACCAACTCAAAGGTGGTAAATAGAGAGCAACATATAATCATCATTTTGAAAATTAACAATAATACAATTTTATAAACCCTTCTACAATCAAACTTAAATGCTTGAAAGAAAGTAGTGATCAATAACATGAATTTATACATTCAATGTGCATACTTACAAATCAATCCAAGGAACCATCCGAGTCTGCTCCACTCTTTATTGTGTCAAGTATTGCCTCGTGGTCAGACTCACACACTTTCAACAAGTTCTTGTTCACAGGTCTGCCCTTATATTTCATCAAATGAATGTTGGTGGCGATGATAAGGTTTGAGTAGTGAAGAATCTTTTGATGTGTGTCGAAGTCCTCAAACAACCAAACTACAACATTCTTAACTTGATACCTTCTAAGCCATGTTCCAGTAACAACCACTGAACCTATAGGATATTCTATGTTTTCTCCATCTATAACTAGGGCCTCCAATTTCTTTTTGGCCTCGATACAATGACATAGGTAATAATTTGTACCCTCTTCATTGCTTCATCTGCAATCACCGCATAAACGTCCCTTGCATTAATATGTTCATCTTGTTAGATTTATTCAATGAACATCAAAATAAAACCTGTAAGATATATTACATGGTTCTAGTAGGTCTGATACATGATCAAAGTCAATGGATGATTGCATCTCCATGATTTGTAGAGCCGTCGGGAGCTGATAAGTGTCAAGTGGGGTTAGACTTCTTACAGACCATTCATCAACCCACTATGTTGACTCACAATCATTCCATGCTTGAAGTGTACATGTAGAACAAAAGCATTCCACCTTCTGCGTATGGATAGTCCATGTACCTACATTGGAGCTTCTAAAAGAGTGTAGCTCACTCGATCCTATTAGTGTACAACAATCCTCATATTTTGCAATTTTAGTATCATCTACTAAATGAAATTTTCTACAAACTAAAGAATTACCTTCACTACCTAGACCCATTGCATGATTGCACCACTCAACAATTGATATTGCATCTATCAACTTTACAATGTCTTTGTAATTTAACTCTTCTCATGCTAGGGCTCTTTTGATACATGCACCTGCTCCATCATGCTACCCTTTTCCATGTCCGGCCTCTGAGAAGTTCCACATATCTAAACACCATTGATCCTATGCATCTTGCTCAACTAGTTAAACATTTTGGCATTCTTGAATTGTGATGTACAATTATTTGACCATATGATATGTTGACTGAATGATATGTCGTTTCTAGCCAAATCAACATAGAACATCTGAAAGCAACCTTGCACAAACTCTGTAGAATGTGTACGATCATCACTGATGCAAAAGTGATACTCCCTCAATACTTTCCTGTTATCCTCTATACTATCATTTACATGAATGAATGCTATATGCACAAATATAGAAACCTTGAGTGGAGTTGTAATACTGTGATTGCACCTCATTCTATGGTTGTAGTATGTAGTTCTCTGCAAAGTTGACAACTGAAATGATGCTATGAAGTGGAAACATGTCCTTACATAACTTGAACTGTGAATCCAACCATTGAGCTCTATGTGTATGCCTTGAATATTCATAGACCACCTGAACATGGAAAATGCCCATAAACTGATACACTAGAGTCTTATCATTGACCAATTCACACTTGTTTTCTTCTTTCCCATCTTTTAGACTATAGGCCATTATCTTGTATTTTCCAAATTCCACAATTTTGTCTCCAATTGTGTGTGTACATACTAGCCATGTGTTGGAAAATTTGTAAATGTTGCATGCCATCACAATGATCACATGTTCCATCCAAACATGACTTGTAAAAAAATTGACCATCCTCTCTTTCACATAAAATGCAAGATAAGAATTTCCTTGAGGATTTAGGTGGAGGCCTTATGTTACATTCCTGCAAAACATTATCAGTATGCATATCTACACATATACGTCGATAAACACCATAATGGTTAGAAAACTCAATATGTACTCTACAACAACAAGTAGTGTGTGTGTGTGATTTATTTTGACATAAAAGGATTTAGCATTTCAAAATACCTTTTACATATTTTAATTTCAGGAAACTTTTGTACAAAATCAGCAAAAAATTGGGTTTGAGTGGTATCCAAATAATGCTTTGGATGTGGCTCATGAATTTTAATACCAATTCTCCTTCTTACAACATCTCTTTGATTAGGATAGGTCCTTGTGTTATCCTTCCAATAATCTACTATTAAAGTTCTCAAGCATTTATGGGGCACTCTACTTGAGAATGCCCATAACTCATTGCTATTTGGATCCTCCACTCTTTCACGCCTTCCTTTGGCTCTCATTAGAGATGATCTATTTATTTTCAAAGACTTAATTCTCTTTATAAGGTTCACCTTGTTCCTTGTTTGACTTCTTAACAATGTTGTTGTCATCACACGTCATGTGGCACAACTATCCTTTGTGCATGAGGTAGAACCCATGCTCTCATATGCACTCAAAAAGTTATTTACAATGGAATTTTCACTTGAGTCATTTGAAACTCTTAGCTCAAGAGCCTTCCTAGTGGGCCTAAATTTGAGTTTCCTCATCATTTCAACAAATACTTGGCATCTTCCACCCCCACTTAGCTTCTCAAAAAATAAACTCCATATCCTTTGTGCATATCTTTGACATGTACATTTTGGAATCTTATTAGGAATCCATTTCAAAACATTGGAATCAATATCAATCAAAAATATAGGCTTACTATGCAAAACTCTAGGAGGAGTTCTCAAATTTAAATTTTTGTCAATGTTAGGAATGCCAACAACATTGGGGATAGATCGTGTACCTTCAATCCAAGGTACAATTGATGACATACCTTGAGATTGACATTTAAATGATCTTTTACCTCCAACTTGAGTTTTTGTTTATGGAGTGCCTTCAAATAGAGATGTGTTTTCTGATGTACTTTCAAAACGCAATGTTATTGATGGTGTGTCTTCAACTGTAGATGTGATTTCCGATGTACTTGGAAGACCACATGTTGTTGCTAGTGTGTCTTCAACTAGAGATGTGCATTGAACTTCACCTACGGTTGATGATGTGCCCCCAACTTTGGGATCCATTTGTTTCCTTTGATGAAATTTGTTCATCCATGCCCTTTTCTTTTCCAATTGGACATCTCTCTTAGATTGCACAGGAATTTCTAGTTGTATGGGCTGCAATTCATTTCATGAGCTACAATGTTTTATTCTCTTCTCCTTGCATTTTTAACTGCACGTTCTTTCATTGTTAGAGGCTTTTCTCATTTCCTCGGCATGACGTTGAATGCTACATGTTCACAAATGTGCACATAGAAAAAAAGTAAGTAATGCATTTTATGAAACATATTGATAACGCTAATTACATTGCATTTTATAAAACACACCAAAGAATTTTATGAAAGAAGGTGGTGAGCTGTTTGGAATTATCAAACATGTCTATGCTACAACATTTTTCATACATACATCTACCTCCATACCACAAGAAAAGTACTTGTAATGCATTTTTTCAAACATATCCATACCGCTAATTACATTGCATTTTATGAAACATATTGATATCGCTGATTACATTGCATTGCATATCTTTAAAACTAAAAGCATTACTTTATATTGTATAAATAATGTGACTTATCAAACATTGCATATCTTATAAAACATTGTTGTCCCAAACCTAGGGTTTATAACAAGCTTAAAAAAACCCATAACTTTTGATGCATTGGGGGAAAATATATGAAACTTGGTACTAATTTTTTGTAGGCCTATATGCATGTGTTGACAATAGGAGGGTTGCTAAATCATCATTTTGTGTGAATTATTGAGCACAATTTGTTTCTTTTTGCAACTATATTGCATGTAAAACCTAGTACTTTGAGGGATTTGTACAAAATTGCTTCATGTAAGTGTTGATCAATGTTAAGAAGGGTTTGAGGGGAGTATTTGGAGTGTGGAAAAGTGCTTAGGAGTAAAGAATTGAGTCAAACCCAGGGTATAAGTTGCTGCCACCTTTGGAAACTAGAGAACCTTGTGCTTATTGTTGCCAAAACCACATTGTGATTGTCAACCAAGCCATGAAGAACATGAATTCAAAGTGTATACACCTAAAATTGGTCCAAACATTTAATTAATTAAATACTAGTTATTTAATTAATATTTCATCTACTTATAAATAAATTCTCAAATTATTTATATAGTTCATATCTTCTAATTCTTCAAATCTAAAATCACATTCCTCTAATTTAATTAAATAAACAAATTTCTATAGTTTGTTTTTATTTAATTAATTTTCACTAATCCCAAATTTGGAATTCAAGCACATTTAATTAATTTCACTAATCCCAAATTTGGAATTCAAGCACATGTCTACAAATTTTCATGCCACCTCACCAAGGTCACATGAAATTAATAATTCTAATTTTTAAATTAGAATTATCTTTAACAAACTTTCAAACACATGGCTTATTCCACACACTTCTTCAACAAACTTTGAACACATGGTCTTTTTCTCCCACACTTGATTCCCCCATCCATTTGGCATGTTGTCTTTGGTCAAGGGAACATCCTTCTTGATTCTCTCGATCTCCACTGTTCCTCCCTCTTGTTTGAATCTAGACCGTCAATTGCTTCCACATCACAAGATGCCTCGAAAATCCTATAAATACAACCCCTTTGCTACAACATTTACATCACATCTTTTAGCAAGTTTATTATGCAGGAATAGCATTGAAGCAATTTGGAGCATTCATAGTTGAAGCACTTTTAGCATTTAGATTTGTTTATCATTCTAATTTTGAATCATGTCTTAGTTATAGTTGCATTGTAGTTATTATCTTAGCTTTCATATAGCCTTCTCATCATAACATTTAACCTCATATTCTTAGCATAATCTTCATTTTATCATAACATCATTAATATCATAGCATCATGGCTTTAATCACATAGTTTCATGTAGGACTTAGATTCTTGTATTCTATATAGCATCTCATTTCTCAAGTTGTCATTTTAACAACCATAGTGCACATACAAAATTTGAGAACCAATATGGTTTAATAAATCCTTGAGAATAGAGAACAATGGAACATTTTTAGAGAATTTTTTGCTACAAATAGAGTAGTCTTATGATTCAAAACTTTAATATAATATTTCTCATTGGTGTTTGTGTTGCTTTATTATTGATTTACTAACCTTCCCACATTTCACACACACCTATAAAATGGCACCCATCGTGGGGCCCGACCCCATTTTTAACAATTTTCTAGAAAAAATTTCGTGAACAAGATGGACATGATCTTTTAGTGTGGCCACGAGTTCTTTTAGCGCATACAAAAAATCTTTCAGTGCATCCGAGGTCTATTATGATGCATATGATATTTATTTCGGCACATCAAACAACTGTTTTAGTGCATTCGCTCTTTATTTTAGCACATTTAGTATCTGTTATAGCGCATTGAGTTGTTCTTTTAGTGTATCCATTAGTTTTTATAGTGCATTGAGTTGTTCTTTTAGCGCATTGGTTAGTTCTTTTAGTGCATTGGATGACTATTTTAGCGCATGATTTAAAATTTCTAAAATCTTAAAATCCCAAGAACTAATTGATGTTTCTGCTTGTAGGTACTTTTATATGCTGGTCAAAGACAAACTTATGTAACTACTAATGATGTATGTAGGGGATGGAGTTATTTGAATCCTTTCTTTTGCTTAAATTAGGAATCTAGTTTAATTAAAAGGTTAAAGAACCCCATGTCTTTTATGCTTGATGAATGGTAGGCATATGCTCTCCCCTTAACTGAGTGACCAAAAATCCAGACCCATTCATTTTTATTTTATTTTATCCATATAGGGCTTTCTTTGTGGGGAAAAGTAATCACCCAAGGGAATGACCCAACTGGTAACACACTAAATCCAAGCGACTTCCAACTGGTATATAAGTGTGGGTACTTGAGGAAAGTTCAAGTATCACAAGGATTATTCTGAAGAGAAGGGAAATAATGGTCTCTTGCCAAATGGATGATCCCCCACAAAAAAAATGCCTATACTAGAACCCTTTGTTATAGCAAGAAAAAATCATATTCTATTTATTGGCACAGAAGGTCTAACCTTTGAAGCCATCCCACATTTGTGTAGTTTTTAGTAGAGATGAGAAGTATGCCATGGGAGATTCATGGGTACTAAAGCTTGGCTGCCCCAAGAAGTGAGTGTTGTGGAGGCGATCCAGTGGGGTCAAGCTTCTAATCATCCACTAAAACTAGGTGTAGATGGAGTAAAATCAAAGTGGGAATCCAATAAATATTGTCCTACACAGCCTTAGGATTGTACATGTTTGATGTGTTTTACCAATGTTTTTTTGAAAAAATTTCAAACAATTTATCACACACTAGAAGTGAAAACCTTGATTTAGAAAATATCCTTTGAAACAACCAATTCTCTGACTAGAAAATCAAAAAGATCAAACAAACTTGCAAGAAACTATGAAATTTTCCTGGCAATTCAGTGCATCCACTGCTTATTTTGGCACTTTTACACCATTCCCTAGTGCATCCATATGTTGTCATAATGCTTCCACCATATATGCCAGTGCATCCATTGAATTATGCAATGCATTCAAGCTATTCTGTAGTGCATCCACCCAATACTTTAGTGCATTCAAGCTATTTTGTAGTGTATCCAACCAATCCTATAGTGCATTTAAGCTATTTTGTAGCACATCCAACCAATCCTATAGCACATTCAAGCCTTTCTATGGCACATTTAGGCCATTCTATAATGCATCCAGGTTGTCTTCCAGCGCATTCGTGCAATCTTTTAGTGCATCTAGTTAACATCAAACTAAAGAGTTAAATTCACCATCTGTTTGTTTGTTTGAACTAGAAAATCAAACCATCATGGATGAGATTGAAGAATACCGCCTTCACAAATTTCATCAAACTGAAATAGATGAGGATCAAATGAATGCATTAGCTCATCAAATGAAAAACCTTCAACAACAAATCTAGGATATGCAAAGGGAAACAATCACAGAAAGATATTTGTTGTCAGACATCTATTCTTATCCATTTGATAGAAATACAGACATGACACCTTCTCCACCAACAACTACATCATCCAAGTTCAATTTCTTTGAATTCTTTAAAATTTTAAATGAGAAGCCCAAATCAAAGTCCTCAAACACAAATGATATTGAACAATCTTACCATTTCATGCATCTATCTTCATCTCTCACAAGCCCAAATAAATCTTAGGATTCTATCACCCAAGTTAATGATTCCATCCAACCAACTTCATCTATCATACCTCCTACATCTAATGATTCTTTTCAATCTCTCAATCCAAACCATGCTAGCATAGACTCATTTACCCATCAAGATCAAAGCATTCTTTCCACTTCATCTGATGATATCAAAATTCCACAAGTTCTTCCAATATTTTACCAAGACCCCATCTCTCAAGAATTCTATGATCATCCCCTCCCTTCACTTTTCATCCACAATGACTCCTTTCCATCTCAAAAGAAAAGTATCCTTCTGAGTTCTTCTTCCACCCCATCTAATGAATTCATACCATCTCATGATTCCATTGCATTATAGGAGCATGATAATTATTCCATCCTATCTAATGATTTCCTATCACCTGATGATCAAGATATGCTTTATACAAAGTCTCATGATTCCCTTCCTCATCAAGATCAAGATATGCTTCCATCTGAGGATATCCCTTCATTTCATGAGGATGAACTCATCCTTCTCAAGATCAAGGTATGCCTTCCACACCACTACATGATGATTCCATACCTAATAAAGAGCAAGCTACTCCATCTTCTACACCTCATGATCCTCTTCCAAGTAAAGATCAAAGTACCCCATCATCCCCATGTCAAGAGTCTATCACACCTTTCAACCTATTCATGAACCATACACCTAAAAATTGGGATCCTCCACCTTCATCTGCTTTGGTTTACTTCCAACACCTATCCTTTCATCCATATCATATCCTCCCCAAAATGGACTTTCATCTTGTTTCACAAATAATATATATCCCATTGGTAATCGAATGTGTCAAAGTATGAACTACAAAGGCAAAGGATTAGGCCTTCATGAACAAGGTATCTGAGAACCCCTTTTTGCTCAAGAAAACCCATATTACCATGACCTTGCTTAAACACCTAAGTGTCCTAGTCCATCAAACCTACCATCTATATTAGGTCCTCATCCTAATCCACCAAACCTTCCATCTATCCTAGGTCCTCATCCTAGTCCATCAAACCTCCCTCTATCCTAGGTCCATATCCTATTCCTCAGGAACAACAAAGGCACACATCCTTGATGCCCTTTCAAAATTCTACCTACACTCACTCATCCATAATACCTCCATACCATTCATCTCAATCCACCCCTCCCATTGCTCTTGGAAGCAATTTGGGTGCCAAATTTCAAAAGCTTCCATATCAAAATCCACATTTGTCAAAGGATCAACATGTCTCCTCAAAGAGGCATGCAAAAATAAAAGAAAATTTGATCCAAAATCAAAGGAAAAATAAAAAAGGCCACAAAGGCCCATCAAAGCAAAAAGAAAAATTTCCAAGGCCAAAAAGGCCCATAAATTAAAAGGAAAAATTTCAAAGGCCACAAAGGCCCACAAAGTAAAAATAAAAGTCAAAAGTCATGTGGATTCCAAAAAGTCTCATAGAAGCAATAAAATCTAAATTGGCATCCAAATTTTCTAATCCAAAAGCTTCCTCCAATTTTTCATCTAAAAACCTATCACCATCCAATTACATTTTTCCTCCATCACTCCACCATCCTTCAAGGTGTGTGCCAATGTTGACCTTGCAATCCTTCCCATATATTCATCAGCAAGTCTTCCCACCTCCTATCCATTACCTAATATTCATCCCACATTATTCTCCTTTAATCCAAACATTTGGATAAGTCCTTAGTTTTTCCATCGTACCTTTAATAGGCCAACATTTATGAGTCTAATTCCAATTTTCCATGGTTTATTAAAGAGATATTTGGCTGTGAAACTTGATGCTAAGTCCTTCCTCCATCTCCCTATCATCCATATCCTATTTTCCATATTTCTCTTGCACTCTACACTTGGGGGGCAAGTTTCGTCCATCTTATCATTCCTTACATTTCCATCTTTGATCTTGACAAGGTTAAGGATCTCCTTGAACATCATATATCTTATCCTATTCACTTTTTCCATATCTTTTGTATCATATCCTTTGCCTTATCCATATTCCATCATTCTTTCTAAATACATCGTTTCTTCCCTTCCTTGGTCTTGATGAGGAATAGGGGAAAAATACTTGGGCCTTGTGTCTATATCTTATCTAGCTAATCTTGATCATCCCATTCATTATTTTTATCCTTGCTTTCTTCCATTCCATATCTCCTAGCTTATCAAAATCCATGTCATCATGTCCCTTTGCAACATTGAATCTTATCATGCAAATCATATTTGAGTCTAGATGTAAAACATTATCCAATCCTTGTATCTTTTGTCAAATCAATCATCAACAATCATCAATCTTATTGTACTAAGAGGAAATCAGTGATCCTAAGTACTTATAATCATCATGCCTTATGGAATCAATCATTCCTAGCATCTTAATCAATCAACCATTATCATCTTTCAACAAGAGATATGTTGCTTGTGTGACATGTTTTGCAGTGAATCTTTCATTTTGATCTATAATTTATCCATGGTTGTATTGCCTCTTTTGTGGGGCATCTTGTTCCTTCAATCAGTCATATCATATCATTTCCTCTTAAATATCCATGGAAAATACAAAGAAAAAAAAGAGAAAAATATAAAAATACAAAAAAATGCAAAAAATTGAAAAATGCAAAAAAAGTGAAAAAAATAAATAAATAAATAAATAAAATCTAAAAAAGTGCAATAAAAGCAAGTAGTGAAAACCTAGAAACAAGCGCTATTTGTGACAGGATAGTTTTTCCATCTATTTGAGCATGTCAACCATTCTCTTTCACCATCAATCTACCTATCATTAGAAAGCTTCATGTACATATCCTAGCATTGTGGTCGTGTCTCGCCCTAGACTGGGGCCAAAATCCTGAACTCACTGGGGGCAATAAACTTTGGGTTTAAACCAACAAACAAACAATAGTTAGACAATGCAACAAACACAATTATCATAGTGCAAACCCAAAATTGAACATCAAGCTCAATCATGAACACATCAACCATCCATATCAAACATCAAACAACTAAACCGATCAAATCAAAGAAAACTTTAAATGGATGATGTTCTTCTGAGTCATGGATTTATCATGTTGGAATGTCTATTCAACTATTGTACTTTGATTTTTGTCATCATATCTCCGGAGCACCTCGATGATTTATTGAACTAGAGGAGCCATGAAGGAATATGATTTATCTTTGTCTGTTTTCTGTGAGCTGATCACTACTATTGTGCAAATTGTCACAGGACATGCTCTACAAAGTATCACTAATGACATTCTGAATTTGCATAGGAAAATGGTTAAATCTTGTCTATTTACGCAGGTAATGCTCAGGTCATCTCAGTTTAATTATACCTAGATTCTTGTGTTGCAATATCAAACATCATTAAAGTAGTACACAGGTCATCATGGTTTAAAAATGCCATCGATGCTTGTAATCTCTTTCAACATTTTAAAGGCTCAATGATGATAAAAAGCATGAAAAATCGGCTGTTACAATGTCAACATTTGCATATTAGATCTACATGGTTAAATTAAATTGCATCCATGTTAGTTTGCATCTGTATGTATGGGATTTCCAAAGCTACCTCATTTTCACAATGAGGTTATCTCTCTTATCAATGGATTGAGTACATTTGACATTAACCAAAAACACATCATTCTCATATAGTTGCACATTAGTTGCATACATCGGAAGGCATTACCATATCATATGTACATGATCACATCATTCATCCATCCACATATTGCATCAATATTTGCATCAGAAAACACACAAAAAAGAAGTGCATTGCATCTCACTTGTGTAATCAAAATCATCTCATTCATTATTAATGGATTAAGAAATTGGTCCATTAAGAAGATTGAAATACATATCCAGTAGAGTAAGAACAAAAAAATATCTCTATTTTAATAGGGGCATAATTGAACTTGATGCATCACTTAAATCATTTATTCCTTTAATAAAATGGATCTCAGATTCACATAAGAAGATTGAAAGATATATTCAACAAAGTAATATTTCCAAGAAGAAAAAAGTTTCTGAAACACATGACTAATAACAAGGATATAATGCCATTGTTATGAACATTTAAAACTAGTAGTGAAGATGAATTTGTTATTACTCAAATCCAAGACTGATAAAGGACTAACTAAATATAAACATCACCCATCATTTACATAATCATATCCATCTCACATAACATAAAACATCTTCAATAAAGCATATCAAATCATTAATCATACATTATCATATCATCATGATCATCATCATATAAACATCATAAGCACATAGAACTATGCACCATCATGTGATTATTTCATCCATGCATTCATCCATTCATTGCATCATTTATTTACATTAGAAAAGAACAAAACATAAAATGCATCACATTTCATTAACATCATAGGATCCATCACATACATAATATAGACATCATTTATAAAGCATCATAAGATCATAACACATCAGTTGCATCATCATTTGCATTCATAGCATATCATATTATCATCATATAGAACATCAAATAGCATCATAAAATAGAAATCAAATGCATCCATCATAATTGTCATGATCATCATCACATATAAACAACATTTATAGACGTGCATAGATCATAATCATTGTCGCATATCATATAACCTCAAAATCATGATGTCAAATGTACAAGGATATCCAAGGGTATAAAGAGATACATATCAAAAATGGAATTTTATCACAAATGTCTCAAATCAAGAGGTACATCATCAATGTCTCAAAAAAATCAGTGTATACATGTCCAAAGTACATTAGAAAATCAGAAATCAGAGCTATGTCATGCTTTCCCCAAAAGGTGTTGGCATCACAGGACCAGTGCCTCCACCTGACAAACCTGCACCAGGATCTCTCTGATCTCTAGGAAGCAGTTGCGTAACACCCATGCTAATGGTCCAAGACTGGGACCTCCCTGACCGAGATTATGCAAAACTCTCCCGTCGTTCTAGAGGAACCACATCCTGATATCAAACCCTATAAAATTCTGCCTCATGTGTGACACAACGTATCTCCCTAAAATAGTCTATGGCACCAAAAGCTATCACAGCCTATTGTAGCCTCTCAACGATACCATCAACTTGATCAACCTGCTATCGTAGAGCATCCCTCTTAGTAGTCACTGTGGCAACCTATGTTTTCATCTATCCCTATCCCTAAGCCTAGACCTATGCGAGCTAGGCCTGTATCTATTGCACCTATTGTCTAGTGGTATCTCTCTCGATTGTCAATACAGTGATATTCCCTTGTTCTTGTGTGAGAAAAGCCTATACCTACTCCAGCTGAACCTGTAGCGTCTGAACCTACACCCATAAAGCAACTATATGTTTCTGTTGTTGTGGTGAGGGTAGTCGAACCTCCACATGTCACCTCTTGCGAGGCACTCTCATCTCTCCAACATCGAGGCGTGGCCATCCTCCACCCTCATCTCCTCCTCCATCACCTCCATCATCATCATCCCAATCACCATCCCCATCATCAATGCTATCCTCCTCCTCCTCCTCCTCCTCCTCTCTCCTTTGCCTGTGCCTATGACCTACTGCCCTCCCCTCCTCCTCTAACAATGGTGTTGGCTCATCCGAGATGGTAATCTATGGGAATGGATGCAACAACATATATTGAGCATACTCCTCTGATATCAAAGTCTCGATAATATCCAGATGAACATCCCAAGGGATGACCTATAAACCCTGGAAATGTTGAACTACTGCATCATAAGATAAAACTGGTCCCATTCTATATCATCCTATCATCACTATGCATAATGGGCCACTCCTCAGGGCATGCCCTAGACCCTGCCATACTATCTCAGTACTCTCAACAGTAGAAATCTCTCAATAATGAAATGGGTCCGGCCAATTAGGAACATCGACTGACATAAAAAATGACATCTCAACATCATCCTTGGTCCACTACTCGAAATCAAGATATTGTCACCATACCATAGACTCTAGATCATCCAAGGTCCTCCTCTAGTCTTCATGTTTTCCCAACATAGGCTGAGCAAGTCGACTGGAATAGAGGTGTACATATGGCATCATGGCAACATGATGTCTATCTCCAATTGGTCGTGCGAATGCTATATGCTCCTAGGCCTAGACTTGAAGCAATGTGACTCTAGCTAATAAACTGGACCCTCAAAGGTAGACCACCTGGTGTAGATCATGGTACAAATGCATGAGCATACAACAACCCCATGCATATCTAGTGCCCTGAGAAATCATGCTCTCCAGAATCTACCCCCATCCAACTGAAAGTCCCTTTGACCTATGATCAAAACAAAGGAACCCTCCAATGAAACCTGTGATAGGTCGAATGTGAGCGTTAGAAAACGAGTAGCAAGTAAAAGAGTGCAAATAAACACCAAAACAACCTACACCTCAAGATTAGCCTAAGTTGGAAACAATACAAGATAAAAGCAACAAAATGGAACTTTATACCTTGCGTCGAATCGATCCCTTGGTTGGCCCTTCAATTTTTGATGTGTATGCTCCTTGGATGGCACAAGATGCAAGCTAAATAATGTTGTGAGGATGAGTGCAAGTGGATGAAAACAAGAAAATGGCTAAGTGTAGGTTGAGAAACAAAATTGCAAGAGTTTGGCTAGCAAAATGATCTCTCCCAAAATGAGAGAAAAGAGGGGGTATTTATAGGAATTTTGAGAATTCCTAGAGGAGATGGATGGCCAAGATTGAGCCACCAAATATTAAGATGTAGGGCTAAGGTGAGTTGAGAACTCACAAGCCCTCACATCTTGACATGTGGCATGTGATATAGCCCTAAAAGGTGAAGTGGCCATGAGGTGGAAGGATGGGTGCATGACATGGAGGGGGGTACAAAGTACCTTGGGATTGGACAAGATCTCCTCATAAAGGAGGTCCTTGTCCCCATGTGGGTGAGAGGACATGTGAGAAATTAAAAATTCCTCAAATATTCTCATGGGGAGATGGTAAAGAATAAAGAATAAGTGAAGGACATGTGGGGAGAAGTGAAGGAATTAAAAATTCCTTTTGGGTGTCTTGGGGGATTAAAAGGTGAATTAAAAATTCACATGGGGAAGTGAAGTGTCGTGTCCAAAAGGAGAAATCCTTTAATAAGGTTGACTTAAAGACACATGCCATAAGTGGGAGGAGGATTAGGTTAGGCTAACCAAATAATTAAGGTTGTGCAAGTACTCAGTTAGATGAACTAATGATTCATTAGAAGTAAGTGGGAGATTATGGAGAATGTGACCCTAATGATGATTAAGGATGTGCACATGCTAACCCTAGTAAATTAGAAGAAGATTTAGTAATTAAGATGGATTAGGGACCAACTTGCAAAAGTTGGAGGATGTGACCATGAGAGAGAAAAGAGGAATTAAAATGAATTTTAATTTTGAAAGGGGGATATGACTAAATTAAATAAAAGGGTATATTTATTTAATTGAGAGGAGGAAGAGGGGTAAAGTATTAAATTAAATACTTTAGGACCCTTATGTAAGATGCAAGGTATTAATTAAACAAATGGTTTAATTAATATTGATAGAAGGGATGAGCAATTGGATGAATAAGGAGACACGTTTGATCATATGGAAGTGATCAAATTGAATGTCTACATTTTTTCCCTCTTCGAAATACTATTAGAATAATAGGGTTTCAAAGAAAAACAGAATGCAGATGACTTTGTATAGGAAGAGATCAGAAAAAGAGATGCCCCAGCATGGGGGAATGCGCGTGAGCCACCCCAAACGGAGGAAATGGGGAGAGGATGCCCCAGTCCAGCGAAGGTAGGCTTAAAGCGACGGGTTAGGAGAGAATGGTAGGGGATGCCCCCTTGAGAAGGGGGATGGGGGAGGAAAAGGGAGCCCTGGTCAACTTCTTGAAAGTATGGAGTGGTACATGTTGTTGGAAAGAGCACAGAAAAATGAGAAGAATGGCGCTTGAACGCAGTCAATCAGACAAACAGTGTGCGAATGGCGGCCCCGAGAAGAAATAGGCTGGGTGAATTAAGCGGGGGAATTTTTTGGTTAAAAAAAAGAAAAAAAGACCGAAATTTGAAAAGGGAGGGAAAAGGAAAAAAAGGGGATAAAAGGTAATTGTAGAATTACCTTCTGCTCATTGTGACAGCTAGTAAGAGGAGGAGGAGAGGAAGAAGAGGCGGCGAGAGAGAGCAGACACGATGCCGGACTAC
>VDFB02128519.1:10424160-10459109 GCA_007258455.2 Sequoia sempervirens | reverse complement strand
AGAGGAAGAAAGAGGGGAAGGGAAAGGGAAAGATAAAGGCCTCCTCTAGTGAGAAAGAGAAGATCAAAAGGGTTGCCACCTTCAGAGGATAGAGCTCCCCTCCCACTATGTGCCATAAAACTTCTCTCTAGTAAATAAGTCCCCCAAGAAATATTCGACCTACTTTGCTTGTACCTTATTAAATCTTTCGACATTAAGTAAAACTTGGACTGTTTAGTAACCAGCTGCTGAGGCCCTCTCCTTAATTATGACTTGTAGCTGATTCTTCACAACCACGATGAACACCTCAATTTTCACAAGATCCACCATTTCCCCAAGTTTTCTCTGCCATTCAAATTTGTGGACCAATCTTGCCACAATAAGCTCAACATGGAGCATGGTGAGCCCTAAGCCATGGAAAATCCTCCTGCCCATGCCAAACTGCATCGTCTTGTTAAACTTGCCACCCATCATATCCATTTCTAAATTCATCACTTGAAAGATGTATTTCTTCCCCCAAAGACTCTAATTGTTCCCACCGGAAAAATTCTTGGCATCAGATTCACACAACAAAAATCACTAAGGGGAGGTTGTTGGTGGGTTTTAATGATGGATCCTACATCATACTCATGCCCTGTCATTATTTAGTTCTTCACTAAGGTATGCCATGCCTCTTTGGCTATGCAACTCCTCCGTGCAACACTCACACCATTCTTCTTGTCCTTGTCCTACAATATTTAGCCGATGGTGAAAGAGGCGAGAGGCCATGCTTGTCAATGTCTGGGACCATTCCTATTTACTCCAACTTGTCTCCTCACAATATGGAGGAGATTAAACTCAATAAATTCCCATTGTGTTAAGCCTAGAAAAGAGTCATCCCTCTGCCGGAAAAAAATTATTGACATCAGACAATAGACTTTTTCAGTGGGATTTCCCACCTATAATAGCGTATCGGTTAAATATAAATAGAAACCACAAAAAGAGAATACAATAGATCAAAAAGGAAACAAGTGTGTGTACATGAAAAATAAATCCTAAAAGTAAAAAAAAAAATAGGAAACTAAAATATCTCGCTATTTAATAACCTAGAAAATATAGACAAAAAAAATTATGTATATAAGAAATTAAAATTAAATATATGCATGTTCATAAATACAACCACTTACATATAGATACACACAAGAATACCTACATGTGAGTAAGTGCACCAATCTGTGACACAATTTTGATGTCAAATTGGAAAAATTTGCAAAAAAAACATTCAAATTGACCATTTGACGCATGCCAAATTTGGTGAGTGCCAAATGCAAAAAGTAATTTAAAAGCAAAAAAACATATTTCGACCTCCATTTATGTTGAACCCATGGCATGGCTTGGATTTTTCTTCTCTGCAACTCGCACTCAAGAAATCTCTTCCATTTTTTGCACTCTTAGCTGAAATTCTTCACGAGGATGTTGCCAACATGTCAGAGAGATCCAATATTTTGAAGCTCGGTATGCATTTTTATTCTATTTATTTTGAATTTGATTTAGAATGCAGATTGTAATAGGTTTTTATAATAAAACTTTGTTCTAATTCTTAGGGAATGAATCTCCACCTTGAAACATTAAGAATTCAAAATCACCCCCACATGAAGAGCCTCTTATACAAGAACAACATGAAACCCATCCATCAATTCATAGGAATCCTCAAGGAATAAAAGAAAATATTCTAAATCAAATTGAAAACAATAAAAGAGACATTGAACAATTAATTGGAAGATTAACCGAGCATGTCGAAACCCACCCTTATAGGAGATGGATTTCTAAATCATTGAAGTCAATTGTATGTCATGTACGAGAAATGATCGAGAAAATAAATTTTTGGTCAAATAAGAGGCATGAGATGAGACAATTTTATTCTAGTGGTTTGTCATATGCAGATGTGAAAAAACAAAAAATTAGCAAATTCAACTTGTGTGCCCTATTTACAGACCCAAGAACCAATGCACCTTTGTATCATTAATGTAGAAGGTTCCTCATCCATTGGTGCCACCATGAGTTAATTAAAATATAAATTTTGGGAGCGGTGGTGGATGGTATTTGACCAACCTCCATGCAATAACCATGAGGTACCATAAGTCTTTTTGAGGAAACTCTATTGTGAGTTTTTCCTCAATAAGATGCCAAATTATTTTGACATCTTAGACTTTCAGGGTAGAGGTGGGGGCTCCACACATGATAGACCTATTGCATGACGTAATCCATAGTTAGCAGCAAGACCCTTGGCCAAGCCCATGGTGGAGCATGTCACCATTCCTTCCGTTGTTAAGGATAGTGTAGAGGTGGACACACTGGAGTCGATTAGCTCACTCACCTAGACCATTTTATAGTGTGCATGGCCTCTAGTAGAGCCTGATGTGGAGGAGACATGTAGGCCCTAAGCTCCACCCCACCATTGTGGTGCTTGTGGTGATGTTTTCATGTACAATTATTAGAGTGCTCAGGATGTAGATGCATAGCCTACATTAGTTGCAGAAGCGATGTCTTTCACAAATGATTTGATGAATGATACATTCAACATTGACACTCAAGTAAAATTCAACAAGTACATTTAATTTTGTTTATTAAATTATATCTTGAAATTTAAGAATAACTAAATTAGTAGAATTTCAATATGATGAAATTTCAAGGTCAAAGTATTCATGAGATGTGCTCCATTCTTACAGGCCCTTATTCATTCTCGACGTTGAGTCCACAGGTATGGAACTAGCATTAAAGATATTTTTATTGCATTTGAACAGTTTAATGTTATATTTGAATGTTTGTCTCATAACATTCTTTGGATGTTAAACAGTTTCCTGGTGGACCTCTGACCTCCACACCTTGCAATTCATTTCCTCAAACAACTTACACTCAGGTAGCCTTTATTCATTAATGGTATTGAGAAATAATGTTAGCTAGTTTTTGTAATTTTGCATATACAAATCTAAAAAATTGTTGAGCAACACAAATTTCCATTGCATGCGTATTCCTTGATCGTGTCACATTATCTTCTCCTCATTCACTTTTTGTTCCTTTATTCCTTCCTAATCCCATCCCATTAACATTTAATAGTTCACCCTATTTTCACGATCCCCTCCTAGCCCATCCCACTAATATCTTCTAGTCCATCCTATGTGTCATTATACCCTTCTACTCCCATCTTATTATACACATTATTATTTCACCCTAGATGTTCCATGATCCCCTATGTTCCACTGTATGTTCCTTTATCCATTCTATGTTATACCATATTTATCCACATTTCATTCTAGATAACTCTTCTCTATTATTACTACACATAGGTCAAGTTCACACTTCATGTACTATAGTCAAACCCTAGACACCTCCTAATTCACCCTATGTTGCATTATTTCCTACCAATTGCATCTCATTAACCTCTAATTGTCTACCCTATATTTTGTTATCCCATCCTAGCCCATCCCATCAATCTATACTAGTCCATCCTATGTTCCATTAACCCTTCTATTCCCATCCCATTACCCTCTCTTATTTCACCTTATGTTCCATTATCCCATCTTAGTCTTCCCCCACTATCTTTCCCTAATTCACCCTATGTTCCTTTATTCCCTCCTAATCCCATCCCAATAACCTCTAATAGTTTACGCTATATTTTTTTATCCAATCCTAGCCCATTCCATTAATCTATTCTAGTCCATCCCATTGTACCCTCTATTATTTCACCATATGTTCCATTATCCCCTATTGGTATTGTCTCTTTATCCCTTCTATGCTATAGCACCTCCATCGGTGCTGTCATAATAGTGGTTTACAATTCTTGAGAGGAACGAATTTTAGCTGAAATCACATATTTTTAGAAAATATAATGATTTAAGCCTTAAAAAGTTCCATTTTAAGGATTCCAATTGAAGAGGGTTTGATCAAATCACCTTAGATCAAACCCCCTTGGATAGAACCTCGCTAGTTTTAAACCATACCTATAAATGCATCTCCTTTACATCTATCAAAATGCTGATAAAAAATCACTTTTGATTTAGATTTTTGGGGATCAAATGAATTCATTTAAAATTTATTTCAAATGATTACGGTATTTCTCAGAACAAGCTATCCAATGAATATAATTTTAATATGTTTTGGTTTTGTTATGTATTCATTTTTTAAGTTTTAGTAAACATAGGTTTTTCATCGAAAATGAATTTCTTTGTTCTTCACATGTGGAAAAATAGAAGATTATCAAAAAAAAAATTGAAAAATATGAGTGCACCAGATATTGAAGTCCTTGATCCAACAAAAAAAATTAAATTAAATTTTGGCATATACAAAAAAAGTTATTATACACGTGATTGTGTTTAATTGTAATTCGTTTGACTTTGAAATTTGATTAAGGAAAAAATATTCAATAAAACTATCTAACCAAGTGGAAGCACTAGATATCGGAGTTACAAATCTAAATTTGAAAGAATTAGAATTTTATCCCCCAAAAAAAGTTATGCGCTATAACGGTAAAGCACTTTTTAAAAATGTTGTTTTTTGAAAAATCTATTTTCGTGAGATGGAAAAAGAAGTGCAATGTGATTCCAAAAATTTTGAAAAAAATATTTTTAGAATCTACGGACAAAATTTGATGAGACTCTAGTTTGCACTATCTTCAAATTCCTCACAGTTTAGCAGCTATAGGTGCTCGAATGTGAAGATTCAATTAAAAATAATAATTTCAGTGTCCAGTTTGGCCAAAAATTGTAAACCACTATTATGGGATCACCCCCATCCAAATTTTATCCTATACACCATTAGAAGAAATATTTCCTTCCACTCATTATTGACCAAAGTTGTCTTCTCCATTACTGTTGCACACCTCAACAACCAACTTCATGTGGTATAGTAAAACCCTAGAAATGTCCTAATTCATTGTATGTTCCATTATCCCTTTGAAATATGCTAGTAACATAGTAATCCTCACTTCATTCATGTGAACTTCGTTGTGGCATTATCACTATGTTGACAACATGCCCTCATTAACATTAGTTCATCAGCATATGCAATACAATTCTCAATGAGCATTGAACTTTGACATTTGCAAGAGTTTGGACTATCCCAGTGGACTTAGTAGTTTCACCATTCTATGATCTATAAGCACTATAGTGTAGTCTCAACTAAGGCCAAACATTTACTCTTTCATTTATGACAGTTTTAAAGGGATTCCCTGAACTTCTTTATATTACTGTGAGATACTTTGGTTCATCTACAATTGTTGACATCAGACAGCCCTAGTGATGTTGGAAGCATGATGGACCATGGAGTTGCTGCAACAATAGAAAGTTTTGATCCATTGAGGGAGGTATGTAATAGATTACTTGATTTGACATTATATTTTCTCTTTTATGGTCTATAATAGAAAATTTTCACGATACTTTTATGTAGTTTAATTTCTATCTTGATGGTTGCTAAAGGTGGGTGTCACTCCAGATTGTGGACATGGTAATGTTGTAAATGTGCATGATGACTATTTGTATGCGGTAAGTGACTATATTTTATTATATTTCATTCCATAATTCAATTTCTATGTATTAACATCTATACCTTTTATTGTATCAAGTGCAACTCCAGTGGACTCTAGAGAGGAGGTCTAGTGAGCATGTTCAAAAGACAAGAGAACCAAAAGGCACTCCATCCAGCTGAATTTTGAAGGAAACATAGGATCTTTTTCCTTCCCCTGGAGGGAAATGACTATGTAGTGTGGTTGTTTGTTGTGTGCCTATGTGGCATTTTGGAACATATGTTTTGTACTATCGATATATATGTGACATTTTATGTCTATATGGCTCTTTTTCATAAGCCTATATGGCTTTTTTGGATATATTGTATATAATTTTATCAATATATATCATTATATAGCCTTATGATTTTTTTATTAAAGAAAATCTTATTTTGCTACTACCATTCTTGAATGATGTTATCATGCGTATTGTGTAAATTGTATGCTTGAATGTTGTAGGTATGGATTTTGTTTACATCTAATGCTTAATCAATTATTGTCGATTGCTCAATAAGCCCTATCTAATGTGTATTGTGTAAATAATCTCCATACCTGGTTGTTTGTATCCTTTGCAATGCTTCAATTACTTGTGCCTCACTTATTCACATGTATGCTTCACTTATTCAAGTGTATACTTCACGTATATTGCATGTATTCATGTGTATGCTTCATGCTTCCAATGCATAGCAGCAGAAATCTTTTGGGAAAAAATCAGCAAACCAAAAGTATAAGAGTTTTTGAAAAATTGGGAAAAATCTAGAAAAAATCATATTTAAAAAAAATGGAAAAAATTGTAGAACAAGAGATAAAAACTATTTTTTTGAAATTGAAAGGTATTTCCATAGCATACAGATATAGAGAGAAAATAAAATAAAGATTTTAACTAATGAATTGTGAAAAATAGATTTTGTAGTTTATATTCATATCGTTGATTACATTGCATTGTACATATTACAAACTCAAAGCATTACTTCACATGGCATAACTAATAACTAGATGTTGATAGACGAAAAAATTTCAATTACAATATAGTTTTTATAAAGTCAACCTAAGTAGTTATGCATTTAATTCACATTGCATAACTAATAACTAGGAGTAGCTTCCGATTGTATTTCCTTATCATGGAATTCTATGAGACCAGATTTCTTTGAGGTATGTTTTCAAATAATCACTACCTTGTCTATGTTACCACATTTTTCATACATGTCTACCAAAGAATTTTGTCAAATAGTTCATTGCCTTATTGCTATGGCTAAAAGCCTAAAACAAGTGCTTTCAAACAAGCTATGGATTCTTGGAAAAAATCTATCAAAAGCATAATAGTAAGCAATACATAGACAAGGCAGTGAACTATTTGAAAAAATGCATCAAATAAATGTGGTGATGGAATGCCATGACAAGCCATAGACAAGGTAGTGAACTATTTGAAAAGATTCCTCAAAGAAATGCGGTCTCATGGTGATGGAATGCCATGACAATCAAAAGAAATTTGATTGTCATGGCATTCCATCACCATAAGACCTCATTTTTTTAAGGCATTTTTTCAAAGAGTTTACCACCTTTTCTATGCTACCTTTATTTTTCATACATGTCTATCAAAGTATTATATCAAACAGTTCATTTCCTTGCTGCTATGGCTAAAACCCTAAAACATGTGCTTTCAAACAAGCTATGGATGCTTGGAAAAAATCTAGAAAAGCATAATAGCAAGCTATAGCATAGACAAGGTAATGAACTTCTTGAAAAAAATGCTTCAAAGAAATATGGTCTCATTGTGATGGAATGCCATGGCAAGAAAATTGCTATGGATTTTCATGGAATTCCATCACCATGAGACCATGTTTCTTTGAGGTATTTTTTCAAACAATTCACTGCCTTTTCTATGCTACCACAATTTTTGTACATGTTTACCAAAGCATTCTATCAAATAGTTCACTGCCTTGCTACTATGGCTAAAAGCCTAAAATGGGTGCTTCCAAACAAGTGATGGATGCTTGGAAAAAATCTATCAAAGCATAATAATAAGAAATAGTATAGAAAAGGAAATGAACTGTTTGAAAAAATGCCTCAAAGAAATGTGGTCTCAGTGTGCTTGTCATGGCATTCCATCACCATGAGACGACATTTCTTTGAGGCATTTTTTCAAATAGTTCACTGCCTTGTCTATGCTACCACATTTTTCATACATGTTTACCAAAGCATTTTATCAATCAATCCACTATCTTATTGCTATGGCTAAAAGTATTAAATACGTGCTTTCAAACAAGCTATGGATGCTTGGAAAAAATCTATCAAAGCGTAATAGTAAGCAATAGCATAGACAAGGAAGTGAACTATTTGAAAAAATTCCTCAAAGAAATGTGGTCTCATGGTGATGGAATTCCATGAAAAGAAAATTCCTTGGATTGTCATGGCATTCCATCACCATGAGACCACATTTATTTGACACAATTTTTTAAATAGTTTACTACCTTGTCTATTCAACATGTTTGGGTGTGAAAGAGGAACCTGCCTAGCGTAAACGTACCCACCTAGATGTGTTGGAATAGTTTGTTTGGTCACACATGTTGTAGAATAAAAGTTGCACCACTTTGCAACTTTGCACTACTTGTATTTGACAACTTTTTTCCCAAGAAAAAAGTCACCGCCATGGGAAAATGCCTTTGAGATAGTGAAAAATGAGAGAGGTGATTGTAGAGGATCTCAATACAATCCCATAGGTTCAGACGAGAAGTTTCTAAGCATCACAGTGTTCAAGTAACAACATGTTGAAGATTGTAGCCATTTTGCACTTCAGACTCTTAAGGGATTTTGCATGTTAGGGTGTGAAAGAGGACCATGTCTAACATAAGTGTACCCAAATAGATGCGTTAGAATAGTTTGTTTGGTCACACAAATTGTAGAATGAAAGTTGCACCACTTTGCAACTTTCAACTACTTGTTGACAACTTTTTCCCCAAGCAAAAAATTCACCACCACAGGAAAAGGCCTCCGAAATAGCGAAAATAAAGAGAGGTTATTGTAGAGGGTCCCAACATGATCCCATAGGCTCATATGAGAGTTTCTAATCATCATAGTGTCTGAGTAACAACATGTTGAAGTTTGTAGTCATTTTGCACTTTGGACTCTTAAAGGATTCAACTAGTTGAATGTAGCACAAAGTGATTTGATGTGTTTGGGTGTGAAAGAGGACCATGCATATCGTAAAAGTACCCATCTGAAGGCATTGGAACAATCAGCTTAGTCACATGAGTTGCTAAATGGAAGTTGCACCACTTTGCAACTTTCAACTACTTGTATTTGACAACTTTTTCCCCAAGCGAAAATTCACCACCACAGGAAAAGGCCTTCGAGATAGTGAAAACCAAAAGATTTTATTGTAGAGGGGTCCAACACGAACTCATAGGCTTAGATGAGAATTTTTTTAAGTGTCACGGTGTCTAAGTAACAACATGCTAAAGTTTGCAACCATTTTGCACTTTGGACTCTTAAGGGATTCTGCTAGTTGAATGTAGCTCAAAGCGATTATGTGTGTTTGGATGCAAAAGAGGACCATCCCTAGTGTAAATGTACCCACTCAAACATGTTGGAATAGTTCTTTTGGTAACACAAGTTTCATAATGAAAGTGCACCACTTTGCAACTTTCAACTACTTGCATTTTATAACTTTTTCCCCAAGCAAAAATTTGCCACCACGGGAAAAGGCCTCTGAGATAGCGAAAACTGAGAGAGGTTATTCTAGAAGGGCCTAATGCAATCCCATAGGATCATATGAGAATTTTATAAGTGTCATGGTGTCCAAGTAACAACATGCTAAAAATTGCATCCATTTTGCACTTCAGACTCTTAAGGGATCTAGCTGGTTGAACGTAGCTCAGAGCGATTCAACATGTTTGGGTGTGGAAGAGGACCATGCCTAGCATAAATATATCCACCCAGATGTGTTGAAATAGTTTGTTTGGTCACACGAGTTGCAAAATAAAAGTTGCACCACTTTGCAACTTTCAACTACTTGCATTTGACATCTTTTTTCCCAAACGAAAATTTTTCCACCACAGGATAAGGCCTTTGAGATAGTGAAAACTGAGAGAGGTTATTGTAGAGGGTCCTAACATGATCCCATAGGCTCAAACAAGAAGTTTCTAAGCATCACAGTGTCTGAGTAACAATAGGTTGAAGACTGCTAGTGCACTATATGGTCTGAACTTTGTTTGAAGCATGTAAAGGGCACTCTTAACTTCATTTTGGACTTTTTGTGATCAATTTTTATGGAGTTTGTGAAAAGATATTAGAATTTTAGTGAAACTAACCTTAGAAACCTTACCCAGGGTTCCTAGTGGACTTGTAAATTGCATTTCTTGCCATTCCCACAGTAGAAATTCCTAAAAATTGGTAGAATGGCTTATCATTGTGTATATTTTTATTCCTCAAACTTGCAGGTTCTAGGGTTTTTGTTGGCACATCTTTTGGTGATGCCCTAATTCTGATCTTTTCATGTTTTAAGCTTAGTTGCAAATTAGACTATCCATTTTTGACTCTATCATTTCAAAGTAACCCCACTTGGTTTCAAGATATAATGAAGAACATCCAAAAGGGTCTTCCAAATAGGTCTTACATTTTTAATAGCGGGTCTACAATGAAAGTTATGACCAAAAAACCCAAATTGTTGCCCCATGTTTTTTAGGTTTTGAAAGCAAGTTTTCAAGAATGAACAAGAATTCCCATTTTCACCATTTGAATTAAAACCCTAGTTGTTTTGTGTTAAGTTTGTTGTGAGTGAGGCCCCCTTGCTCTGACGAGAAGTTTCTAAGCTTCACAGTGTCTGAGTAACAACATGTTGAAGATTGCTAGTACACTATACGATCTAAAATTTGTTTGAAGCATGTAAAGGGCACTCTTAACTTCATTTTGGATTTTGTGTGATCATTTATGGAGTTTGTGAAAAGATATTAGCATTTTAGTGAAACTAACCTTAGAAACCTTACCAAAGGTTCCTAGTGGACTTGTAAATTGCATTTCTTGCCATTCCCACAGTAGAAATTCCTAAAAATTGGTAGAATGGCTTATCATTGTATATATTTTCATTCCTCAAACTTCCAAGTTCTAGGGCTTTTGTTGGCACATCTTTTGGTGATGCCCTAGGTCTAATGTTTTCATGTTTTAGGCTTAGTTGCAAATGAGACTATCCATTTTTTACTTTATCATTTCAAAGCAACCCCACTTGGTTTCAATATATAATGAACAACGTCCAAAAGGGTCTTCCAAACAAGTCTTACATTTTTAATAGCAGGTTTACAATGAAAGTTATGACCAAAAAAACCAAATTGTTGCCCCATGTTTTTTAAGTTTTGAAAGCAAGTTGTCAAGAATGAACAATAATTCCCATTTTCACCATTTGAATTTAAACCCTAGTTGTGTTGTGTTAATTTTGTTGTGAGTGAGGCCCCCCTACTCTGCATCAAGAGTCTTCAACAAAATTTTAACCCACAAAAAATCTATCCCCGACAATGGTGCCACTTTTGTTGGCGCACAAACTCATTGCAATCCACTACTCTAAAACATTGCATCAACCACCTAGGCTAGGTTTGTCAACAAGGAGGTTGAGAAGTGATTTGTCATCAAGTAATGAATTGATTAAGGATGTCTAAACAAGAGTGGGTCTTATCTCCTACACTTTGAGCTCAACTAAACTGAGGAGGGGTACCCTAGAGGTATGTAAACTAGATGAACAACTAAAAATGGTGTCTTGACCCAACTCATTCCCTTGAATCCAAATCTTGTCACTAAGAAAATAGTAATTAGCCACAAAAGGACCTCTAATAGAGCTTATTTTATCCTACTCTTAGCTCGCACCTACAAATAATAACAACAATATTGCTGGCAACACAAGGGCATACAACGAAGAGGGGGGTGAATCAATCATCTCAGAAATTTAAACTTATTTAACTTGTTCTCAGATCTTATTAATAACCATGAAAGCATAAATCATTACCACATCAAAAACACACATAACACCAAGATTTTTTATGTGAAAACCCTGTTAAGGGAAAAACCACGGTGGGGGTTAGTTGACAAGATTATACCCTGTTAAAAGTATAGAAGAATAAATGAGAATATAGATGCATTCAGGCACATTGTCTAGAGCTCATTGCTCAAATACAACAAGGATTCCTTCCCAACGAAGATACACTATATTACAGAAATATTGGATTACATCCATAGGATCTTGAACTAAGAAAATAGCATTTGCTCATGCTTGATTACAGTTTCGATTAAGCACATAAACTATGCTCACTCTTCTTCACACTTAACTTCTTCCTTTGAATGATTAAAACATTATTCACACACAAGACTCGCACACTTCACTTCACATAATTCCTTCAAATGATAAAATAATCACTCATATATATTCACAACCAAGAATAACATCATCTACAAGTTGACACCAATAAAATATAAAATGAATACAAACTGACGACCCAAAACATAAATAATTATCAATGCGAATCAACCACCATCAGCCACAACATAGTGAGGACCCAAAACAATATGCTTGAACATGAAATATCTTCAATAATTATTCCTTGAAGATCCACAACACGCTACAATCACCCTGTCGGCCAAGAATGTGAAAAATATGAACACACGAGAAAATATTCAATCACAAGCACAACAATCAATGCAGACATGCAACAAAGATAGAGCATGATCTAGAAACATCCACAAGCATCATGAATCACCAAAGAAGCATCCATAAAACTTCATGTTACTAGAATCACATCACCTTCTTTCAGGAACACCAACTAAAGCAACAGAAAAATTGTCAGAACACTGATACTCATAACTTGATCAAATCTTTATGTGGATCTCTAAAACTTAACATGGATAAACTAGATATAATAAAAAAAACCCTTTAATCCTCAACCTTTGTTCATCATCATACTGATCTGGCTTAGTATGTTGGCTAAACTGAACTTCACTGCACCACCGACAACCTGCAACTTACTTTATTATAATTTTCGCAATATCCCTGACATATACAACCTCTAATGACATTAATTACAATAGTGTTGACATTAATGAAAACCACATATCAACAACATCCAATAGTCTCCCCCTTTGGTATTGATGGCAACACATGATGTGAAAAACACCATCAACCCAACTTTCTCTTAGCACTTTCTCCCACTTAGATTTTGACTCTTCTCAGATAATTCATAGTTTTTCACATGACTCTTCTCCCCCTTTGACATCGATGACAAAGATACACATTATATTTCTCACACAAGCTCTGAACCATATTTCTAAACATCTAACTACTCCCCCTGAGTAGCAACCACCTCAACATCAATTCAGATCAAGATATGACTATTAAATGCATAGACTGATCAATGGGTATGTGTAGGATCATCATGGAAAAAATAGGCCCTTAAGTGGCAAAGAATTCAGAAAAATCATAGTTAGACAACTTGACATAAAAATTTGAATAAGTTGTCTATATTATTTCAAAAATATGTAAGAATAGAATCTGTAGTAAATTAAATGTAGTTTCTAAACTACTAGTTTTTCTTAAATCTATTTGGTGAAAATTTTAAATTTCAATGCAGTAGTACTTAAATTTCAGGGAAAAAATAAGAAGTAGGTGTCTGTCTTAACCACCCTAACCACAATAAAATGATAATATTTTTTATAAAATTTTAGATATAAGTAGAGGACTCATGTTCGGATGTGATGCATATTTTCTTTTAATTTTTTTCCAAGTAAATAATTAATTATGATTTTTTTATTACAACTTTTAGAAAGTATAAAAACTTGTATGTTTGACCACCTCACCTTGGTCAAAACTTAATGATTTTTTTTTTTTTTTAATTCTATAGTATGGAAAGCATAGAATGTGATGCATGTTTCAGATATAAAAAATGTGATATTGTTTGAACGCTATAGATATTTTTCAATCAGCCTATCAATCAAGACTTTAGATGTAATCCAAATAGAAAATGAATAATAATTATTTATTAAATTCAAAGTAAAGCATAATTTATATTGGTGGAAAGCTGATAATCTCCTTTAAAAAATAAAATTGTTTCATCAATTTAGGGTAAAAAAAGGTTGTCAGCCACATACCCTACACATAGCCATCATATCACCATTTTTTGGCCCATCATGATCCTGCACATACCCTAATACAATGACTTGCATCTTAGTTCTAATTAGGAGGGGTAATCACTCCTAGCTTCCCTCTAAGATACTCAAAAGTATCCTTAGGAAAAGGATTAGTAAAGATGTATGCAATTTGTTCCTTAGTGGGTACATACTCCAATCTAACTTCCTTTTCACTCACCTTCTCTCTCAAAAAGTAAAACTTGATAGATATATGCTTGGTTTTTGAATGCAACACTAGATTCTTAGAAATGTTAATTACACTTGAATTATCACATAATGTAGCAATAGGTTCATCATACATAACTCTGATATCTTTCAACATCTGCTTCATGCACAATACTTGAGTACAATTGTTAGCAGCAACAATGTATTCTGCCTCTACAATAGATAAAGAAATGGCATTCTACTTCTTACTTAACCATGAAATTAGCTTCTTTCCTAAGAAAAATGCACCACCACTGGTACTCTTTCTCTCATTCACATCTCCTACCCAATCAACATCAGTAAAGCACTCAAAGTAAAATAATCTTCTTTAGGATACCATAGGCCAAAATCAACTGTCCCCTTCAAGTATCTAAAAATCCTCTTCACAACAGTCACATGAGATTCCTTAGGATCAGCTTGAAATCTTGCAACAATGCATACAACATTCATGATATCAGGTCTATTTTGAGTCAAATAGAGCAATCCACGAATCATGGATTTGTATCTAGTTTGGTTTACTGTAGGAGAAAAATCATCTTGTGTCAACTTACATCTAGTCATCATAGGTGTACCAACTAGATTTGAATCTTCCATACCAAACTTCTTTAGTAATTCTTTCACATACTTGGAATGAGATATAAATATCCCTTTGTCTAGCTAAGTAATTTGCAATCCCAAAAAGAATTTAATTTCTCCAATCATAGACATCTCAAATTCACTTTGCATCTCATCAGTAAACTTTATGCACAAACTATCATCTCCTCCAAAAATGATATCATCAACAAAGACTTCAACAATCAAATCTTTATCATGATCAATCTTGAAATACAGATTACTATCAGGAGTACCTTTATTAAATCCAAGTTTCAACAAATAATTATCCAAGATGGTGTACCATGCTCTTGGGGCTTGCTTAAGTCTATACAATGCTTTCTTTAATCGACAAACCATATCTCCCTGACCAGTCAATTGAAATCCATCAGGTTTCTCAATATACACTTCTTCTTCTAGTTCACCATTTAGAAATGCTAACTTGACATCCATTTGATAAACCTTGAAGTTTTTGTAAGTAGCATAAGTAAGAAATAATCTCACAGCCTCAATCCTAGCAACAAGAGCAGAAGTTTCTTCAAAGTGAATTCCTTCCATCTATGAATATCCTTTACACACTAGTCTTGATTTGTTTCTAACATCGTCACCTTGCTCATTCAGTTTGTTCTGAAAGACCCATTTAGTTCCAATTACATTTTTGTCCTTAGGTCTAGGAACAAGAATCCATGTATCATTCTTCTCAATTTGCAGTAGCTCTTCTTTCATTGCTTCCATCCAACGTTCATCTTTGCATGCTTCATTGACACTATTAGGCTCAGTCTTTGAAATCAAATAATATTCTTCTGCAATTCTTCTCCTACTTTGAACATCTTTCTTCTTATCACCTATAATCTTATCTTCTAAATGATTTAGTCATACATACCTTGGAGTCTTGGGATGTTCTTGAACTTTAGGCTCTTGTGATCTCACTTCTGCACTTTCACTAGTTCCTTCCTCTTTTCCTTCCTAATTCACTAGAATGATCTGTACTTGATTCTAAGTTTGAACTAAACTGACATTCTGATCATTTGAATCATATCAATAGGTTCATGATGGTCTAACTGTATCTTCATCAACCTTTATATTAGCACTTTCAACTACTTTCCTCATTCTCTTATTGAAGCACCAGTAGGCTTTACTTTTAGTGGAATAACCAAGAAAGATTCCTTCATCACTTCTAGCATCAAACTTTCCTATATCTTCATCTCTTTTGATATATCATTTACTCCCAAAAATTTTGAAGTATCTAATAATAGGCTTATGACCAAACCATATCTCATAAGTGGTCTTACCGGTATCACCTTTGATATGTACCTGATTGAGAGTGTAAACAGTAGAACTCACAACTTCTCTCCAATAGATATGAGGAACGTTTCCTTCCAACATCATAGTCCTAGCAACATCTAGAATTGTCATGTTCTTCCTTTCCACAACTCCATTTTACTAAGGGGTTTGCGGGGCAGATAATTGTCTCTTTATCCCATTCTCTTCACAAGAATAATTAAACTTACTCGAAATGAATTCACCACTTCTATATGATCTCATCCATTTAATCTTCAGGCCTGTCTCTATCTTAACCTTAGCCTTAAAAATCTTGAATTTCTCTAGAGCTTCAGATTTTTCCCTTAAGAAAGCAACCCACATCAATCTAGAATAATCATCAATGAGTAACATGAAATACCTGTCTCCTTGTAAAATTCTGACTCTAGAAGGACCACACAGATCAATATGCACAAGCTCCAATACTTCATTTGAACAATGTTGTTTGCTTTGAAATGAAACTCTAGTTTGCTTCACTAACTGACATTCCTTGCATATGGTATTAGTAAGCTTTACCAACTTAGGAAGATCTCTCACAGCCTAAGTAAAAATTATCTTGATAATATTGTCAAAGTTTACATGACACAATCTCTTATGCCACAATGAACTTTCATCAACTTGAGCAATCAGACAAATTTTACTAGCAACACTCAGGTGAAAGATATTACCTTTTGTTTTTGTACCTGATGCAATCACATTTTTGGAACTCCCCAATATTCTACACTTTCCATCCTTGAATTGAAGATTGTATCCCTTTTCAACCATCTGTCCAACACTTAAAAGATTATGCTTCAAACCTTCATCATATAGAACATCATCAGTATTATTCTTACCATCTAGAGAAATGGATCCTCTACCACAAATTACACCAGCTATATCATCACCAAATCTTACAACAACACCATCATACTTTTCAATCCTCGCAAATTTACTTTTATCACTTGTCATGTGATGTGGGCATCCACTATCAATCACCCATTCATCTTTTTCTTCAATTTTTCTGCCAGAGCTTTTTCCACATTCATGCAACTAACAGATTCAGTAGGTACCAGATCATTTTCCTTGATAGCAATAAATACCCATTCATCGCCACTTGCATTCCCTTTATCAAATTCATCATCTGCCACACCTTCATCAATAGCATAATAACATTTTCTTTGGAATATAGGCTTGTTAGGTCTTGGCTTAGGAACTCTTTCTGGACACCTTGAGGCAAAATGACCTATCTTATTGCAAGAAAAACATTTAAGAGGAAATTTACCTTTATACTTACCTTCTCCTCTGGGTACTCTCTTGACAAGAAGTGCTTCAAGCTCATCTAGCTTTCTCTCTTCTTCTTCAATATCTTTCATTTCTTCCCCATACTTGAACACCTTTCTAGAAGAACTTTCTCCTGGATCATATCTCTGCTTATCTTTTCTGAAGGTAGTAGCTTTGAATGCAAATTCTATCTTAGGAAGAGCATCACCAAACTCACTTAACTCAAAAGTAGCAAGCTTACCAATCAACATGTCTCTGGTTACATTTGTCACAGTCCAAATCTCCTTAATAGTAGTAACTTTGTGTTTGTTTGTATGCAGAAGGCAAGGATCTGAGCACTTTAGCAACAATCTCTAATTCTTCCAATGTTCCACCGACACATCTAATATTACACACAAGTTCATTCACTCTCTATATAAAAGTAGTAATGTTATCATTTTCACCCATTCTCAATGTTTCATATTTCCCTTTCAGACTTTGCAGCGTAGAAAACTTCACATGAGCATTGCCTTCATACAAAGTTTCCAACTTTTTCCAAATCTCATAAGCAGTCTTCAAATCCATTACATTTGTCATCTCAGAATCAGTCAAAACACTCAGCAATGCTTCCTTAGCCCTGATATTGTACTCGACATCTTTAATCTCAGTAGAAGTAGAAGGAACATTATGTGGGATCATATACCTATTCTTTGTAATGTTATAGTAGGATTCACCAATGCATCTCAGATGACATTCCATTCGAGTCTTCTACAAAGAATAACTTATTCCATCAAATCTCAAACTATCCTTCTTATATGTCACCATCCTAGATCACCTCAAGCTATTAAACTTCTTCCAAGAAACCTGCTCTGATACCAATTGTTGGAAACACAAGGGCAAAAAATTGAGAGGAGGGGGTGAATTAGTTGTCTCAGAAATTTAAACTTATTTAACTTGTTCTCAGATCTAATTGATAACCATGAAATCATAAATCTTTACCACATCAAAAACACACATAACACCAAGATTTTTTACATGGAAACCCTGTTAAGGGAAAAACCACGGTGGAAGTTAGTCCACAAGATTATACCCTGTTAAAAGTATAGAAGAATAAATGGGAATGCACATGCATTCAGGCACATTGCCTAGAGCTCACTACTCAAATACAACAAGGCTTACTACCCAAGGAAGACACACTGTCTTACAAAAAGATTGGATTACATCCACAAGATCTTGAATGGAGAAAATAACATCTACTCATGCCTTATTATAGTTCTAGTTAAGCACATAAACTCTACTCACTCTTCTTCACACTTGCTTCTGCCTTTGAATGATTAAAAAATTATTCGCACACAAGACTTGCACACTTTGCTTCACATCATTCCTTCAAATGATAAAAAAATCACTCATATATATCTGCAACCAAGAATAACATCATCTACAAGTTGACACCAATAAAATATAAAATGAATACAAACTATCAGCCCAAAACATAAATAATATCAACACAAATCAACCACCATCAGCCACAACATAGAGAGGACCCAAACCAATATCCTTGAACATGAAAAATCTTCAATAATTATTCCTCGAAGATCCACAACGTGCTATAATCACCCTATCAGCCAAGAACATGAAAAACATGAATACGCAAGAGAAAATCTTCAATCGCGAGCACAACAATCAATGCAGATGTGCAATAAAAATAGAGTACGATATAGAAAAATCCACAAGTATCATGAATCACTAGAGAAGAATCCACAACACTTCACATTACCAGAATCACATCATCTTCTTTCAAGAACACCAAATGAAGCAACAAAAAAACTATTAGAACACAGATACTCATAACTTGGTCAAATCATCATGCGGATCTCTAAAACTTAACGTGGATAAACTATATATGCTTGACAAGAACTCCTTTAATCCACAACCTATGATCATCAACATACTGAGTTGGCTTAGTATGTTGGCTAAAATGAACTTCATTGCACTACCGACAACCTGCAACTTACTTTATTACAATTTTCTCAATATCCTTGACATATACAACCTCTAATGACATTAATGCCAATATTCTTGACATCAATGACAACCACATATCAGCAACATCCAACAAATATACCCCCCAACAAATGAATCCACTTAACTTGGAATACATAGGGGTAAAAGGGAAGGTGTTACATGCATGATCATGGAGATGACAAGAAGAATGGTTTTCAATATATTAAATGTGTGTTAGCCTTTACTAATCAGACAGGTGCCTTCTCCATTGGGCAATAGAGTCACTGATTTATATGAGTGTTGATGGTGTTTTCTGCACAGCAACAACTGCACAAAATGCAATATTCTATCTCTTGAAAGGTTATTTTCAATAATAAATCATCGGGGCACCCCAAGGTCTCTCGGGTGTTAGGTCATAACAATGCATAGAACAACTCAGATAATTATGTGAAATTGCTGGTAATCACAAAGGGACCTTATTACAAGCAAACTGGATCTTTCAACTTATCAGATCTAACAATATGATGATCTTAAATCCTAAATCTAACCAAATAATAAAGAAATAGCAAAAGATAAGGGTGCAAGGAAGAGATAAGATCTAAACTACTGCTAGGATAAGCAATGTAAATGACATATATTTGAAATGGACCTATCTCAAATAACCAGCTCTTGTTCAACCCACAATGCAATCTTACAAGAACGGTGCAATCTTCCGAGGAATACAGATTTTCAAATCATAGACATGCATCTACAATTGAACTTAAGCACACTGAATATACGGTCCAAGTTGACTGTACCAGCCTACTACAATCAGATAGTTACTGGGAGTATAGACAAGAGATAGCTACAAACATTCCAAATATGAAATCATTAACATCATTTATCAAACTGAAACTAATTTATTTCTGGATACTAAACCCTAAATCTTCAAGCAATTTGACAGATAGAACAAAGGAACCATGCAAGATGGAATAACACAAGAGATTGCACCAGGAAAACCACAATGTCTTCAATTGTATTAATCACCAAAATGCTGCAACAATTCAACTGTTCTGATACAATATTTGCTTCAAGGAAATCAAAATACTCTAACTCTTTCTTTTTTAAGTTCTAATGTCTTCTTGCTAATGTCTAACCCTTTACAATGAGGCAAGAATGCCTATTAATAGCAAATCCCTCTAAGACATGTTGGCCCAGCCAAACATTTTTACAAAATAATCAAAATCACCAAAACAGGTCGGCCAAGGAAAAAACAAACTAAGGCACACATTAAATGCCATCATCCAGGTCGGCTCTGACACAGTCCCCAAGGAAGTCCGGTCCAATGCATGCCCTATGATAATAGGGAAGCACAAATCTCGAAATGAGCATTAACTGCTACTCCCTTTATCCTTTTTCTAAACTAACGACCCTTGGACCTTCAAAAATACTCCATCCAACTCAGCAACAGGTGGCAATGGCAAGACCTTGAGACGACATTTAATTGAGCCTATTTCTTCCTTGGACCACTCAACAGTCTTGTTCCAATCTTCCCTACTGGCCATATATTTATCTGTCACTGCCATGTAGGTGGCTGCGTCATCAAGTAGGTGGCCGGTGACAGCTCCATCAGAATCCGGGGCATAAATTTCATGCCACCATTCCTTCAATTGTTCCAAGCTCAGATATTTGGGAGCTATCTTCTTCCTCCCTGTCATTATCTCAAAGAAGGCGATGCATCCGTCATAGACTGCAGTGACCTCACCTTCAATTGATTTCCTTCGTTTTTGTATCTTCTTCAGAGCTTTCTGCCTGAGTTGCAGTGCCTCGAACCATTCCCATGGCTCATCCAACCTAGAGGAAGGAAGGATTCCATCCTTAGCCAATTGCTCCTTGCCATGCCCCAAGATAACCTTCAATTTCTGCAACAGGAGGTCCATATCATCCCTATCCTGAGACAGGATATGCTCTAACAGTTCCTTCACCCGGACTGCATCCTTTCCTACAGATAAAATCTCCTTAATAGCATCATCCCCTTTTATTTGGACATCCATCAGCCAATCTATGGCAGCCTGAGCTGAGGCCTTCATCTTTTCGATCCCGAAGATTGTTTCCTTAGGAAGAAAACCAGGAGTGGCAGAAGAAGAAGGGTGGAGAGACTGCAAAGGTTTCATGACCTCCTCCAAACATTTCCTTAACCTTTCATTTTCCTTCTTCAGTTCACGTTTGGTCTGAGTCTCCCTCTTCAATCTGTCAACAATCACTGCACTGGATCCCTCAAACTCCTCAATATCCTGCTCCATGGATGCAGGCCCGAGGTTGATAGTATGGACATTATAGTCCTGGCCTGTAACATCCTCTCTCGTTTTGTCTACGGCTGGAGTGGCAATGTGAACCACCCTGTTGTGCGTTTCATCCCTTTCCACCCTCGAGATCACCTTGGAAGCCTTCTTTTTCTTTCCTTTGCCGATTTTTGACAACATCTCATCCCAGTCCAAGGGAGTATCTTCAAAAATCACTTGCTTCTTCCTTGCAAGTTCCTTCTCCAACCAGTCCGGGGCTACAGGGTCAGTCCGGATTTCTTCCGTCCCAGCACCTTCCAGCTCTTCTGTCACCTTTTCTTCTTCTGCAGTTGCTTTATCATCTTCTTTCTCCGGAAGCTGCATACCTTGGTCGGCCTCTTCAAATCCTAACTTCGGAAGCACCGGTGATGGAGTCCTAGCAGGGATATTTTCCTCTGGCTCAGGTGATCCGCGGGCTCTGCCACTTTTCGGGGAGTCCTCATACTGCACCAAAGGAGAAGTGTGCCTTTCCTCTTCTTCAGCTTCTAGCCCTGCTGCTTCATCGAAGAGTGCTCCTTCCTTGAATGGTTCTGCCTCCCCGCTAGTTTCATGTTCACCAGGATTTTCCGGCTCAAGTATGCTCGGCGGAGGAGAAACAAACCTAGATGGCTCTTCAACTGGCAGCTTTGGGGAAGAGTCCTTCTGTTGTGCAGCATCTTTGGGAGAGGGAGTTCTTGATTTCCTCATGTAAACTTTTGTTTTCTCCCCTCCGGAACTCTCCACATCGACAATTGGAGGCTCATCACTCGAAGCAGCTTGATCCCTCTTCTTCCTAGTCCTTGTTGTTCTGGCTTTCTTTGGCGGTGGAGGAGCATCTTCCTTTTCTACTTTCTCCATCTCCTCCTCATCAGAGGACTTGCTAATTGTCAGAGTCTTCCATCTTCTCTTTCCCTTCGACTTCCTCTTTGTTTCAGGCTCGCCTCCCTTAGGACCTCTGACTTTAATTTTGAATGGTGAGGCCTTCACTGTTTTCCCTTTGGGGTCATCTTCCCCGGATTCCTCAGAAGTTGACATGGGATTGAGATTTCCCATCAAGTCAAAAGTACAAGTTACCTTTGCACTTTCCAATTCCCAAATTTTATGTTTCACCCAAGAAAGAGTGAACTTCATCACAGGAGCCATTAGGTCCTCCAATTCTGTAATCTCATCCTCATTCCAATCGATCTCCCCAACTGGCCTATCCTTTATGGCTTCGTAGGCGTGGTCCTGAACCAGTTTCCCATCATCATTTAGTTGATCCGGAATCAACTTAACATTATACTGTCTGATTGCCTCCACAGGGAGCCTAGAGTATCTCTTCTTTCTGGCATCAAGGTCATCTTTGATATTGACCCAATAATCTTCTAAGTCATCTTTGTGCCGGTACTCCCTAGTGGCCTTTTTCTGGGCTTCTCCTGTTATATCAAAATTCATTCTTTTAGAATGGAAAGAGAAACCATACGAGGCCAGCTCTTCCCCTGCAGTATGGGCAGATTGAATTGAGGGGCACATCTCCGCTACACCAATCCCAAGAGGGAAGTCTCCTCTGAAGCCTGTCTTATGCTTCTCCCTCTTCACCACAACATCAAATTCAAAAATTTGTCTCACAACTTCCAATAGCACAATGTGGTCAGTAGGATACCAGGGTAACCTGTAAGGGGCAATCGGGCATCCATCTATCCTGAGGTAGGTGAAGGTAGGGAACTGGATGAACCAGGCTCCATAATTCTTTATTAGCCCTTTGGCTCCATCAGACAATCTAAGGTGCTCAACATTCTGGAGTGTCCGGGTAATATGCATTGTAAATGCATCATTGGCCCTCTTGTAATCCTTGTGCCCCAGATGCAACTCTGGATAAACTTCATAAATTATGTCCTGTCCAATTGTTCCCCTCGGATTCAGGCCCTTGTATGGGTAGGAGATGGCCAACACATAACTACATACGAGGACATAGTGAATTTCTTTGCCTCTAGGACATTCCTCAACTGTCTATCAATCTCGACACTGATGAGCCCGGCCCAGTGATAGTTAGTCCCTTGCCCAATCTTGGTGATGACATGGACCATCCAACTCTCCAACACACCTGCACTTTTCAATCTGGCCACTCTGCTCGGAAGTGTGATGGCATCATACACATCTGACCTAAACTTAATCCTGTGCAGCTGCTTGGGCAACTTCGAATGATGGGATTTTGGCTTCTCTAGCCATGAGTTGATTAACTGTTGAGCCTTGACCGGCTCATTCTCATAATAGGTCCTGGCAGTGTCAATATTCAAGGCACACACTGAAGGAAGATTCGGCATGCTGAAAGCTTGTGCAATAGAGGCCGGACTGAAGTTGGCCAAGACCCTTCCCTTGGTGCTCACCACCCTCTGTGTGTCAAAGTCGTACTGTCTGGCGCAATCCAAGATTAACTCGTAACACTGAACCGTTGGAGGGAATCCTGCCACATGCGCCAATCCAGAGTTCATCATCCCCTGCCTCAAGGCTGACAATTCCTTCTCCGCCATTCTCTGCTTGAACTCCTCATATCGCCAGGCACCAACATTTGTGTCAGATACGTCAGCCCACACAGAAGACACCTTGCTTTCAGGGAGCTAGTTCTTCATGTCCAATCTCAATCGTTCAGTCTCAGAAATGGATGACGCCCCTGCGCCACCCTTAGATTTTCCAGCAATTGCCTTGCTTGATTCGGCCTGCACATCCAAAATCATCATTAGTACTCAATTGTTGTTCATATTTCAATCCAAAAAGTTAGCACAAATCACATAAATCCATCAAAATCCACTGCCAACTGCCAATCCTTTGAGATCCGAAGAAATCAGATAATCCGGGAAAATTATGCAAACCGGGAAAATACCGTCGGGGCAGAATTTCGGAGAAATCCGACCCAGACGGATTCCTACTGCCAAAGAATTATTAGTCAGATAAATCGTTAGTGCAGATGAAAAATCAAAAGATAATCATGGAATTAACCCATTGGCAACAAGGAATAAGCATTAAGCAATCGTTCCATTAATCCTATCATCGAACATTAAAAAGGACACAGCCAGATAGGAAATCCGGAAAAATCTGGATGGAACGGATTTTCACGGACAGCTTAGAATGTTCCGGAAATAACCTCAGTCCGTGGAATAAGCCCAAACCGGGAAAATCCGGAAGCAGCGGAATTCCGCGACGACCTCGGAAACCCGAAAAATGGCGAAACGCGAAGCAAAATTCAAACGACCACGGGATCCTTCCTTCCTAAGTTCTAATGATTTCGAAACTGACATCAATCAACAAAACTCAGGACGCAAAGGATTTCCGACTCTCAAAAGCATTCAAAGGACAAATCCCCATGTCAAAACAATGATGCCCTAATCTGAATAACCCGACCTCCGCCATTAAAACCAGAGCAAGCTTTAAGGTTTAAAGTATCAGCTAAAGATTTACCTAAAGCACTCGAATCATCACAAGATGGGGAAGTCAACATGATACAGGGACAAAATCGCTCAAGCAAAATGAAACCTTCGTTCTGGGCCGAACACCGAGGAAAACCCTAACTCTGCACAATAGAAAATTTCGCACTAAAAAGCAAGCAATCCAACCCAGGACCCCATCTAAAGGATATATACGCCGTCTAATGGATAAATAGAGCTCATAGGGCACATGAAACAGGGTTCTACAACGAAAACGGGTCCAACCCCGACTCTATAAATATGAAATCAAATCAATCGAGGGCCGACCCAAAAACTAACAATATCCAATGCGAAAAATCCTCAATCACCACACAAGCAAACAGAAGGGCGATTATAACATACCATGGATCAATGCGGATGAAGTTCGGGCCTGAAAGATGACCACGCAGCAAATGAACACGTCCAAGCAATGAAAACCAGACATCGACGCTCAAGCAATCCTCATGCAAACGAATCAAGATCGATTCTCAAAGCTCAAACGGAAAACTTAATCGCCAGAGCAATCAGCAAGGGAACAATGAAGTTAGAATGTTGTTGAAAATGCCCTAAATCCGCCCTTATACCCATCTGAGCAAAGGTACCTCGACCATTAATGCGTGACAAGACATTTCTGACAAGTCCGGAAACCCGAGCCCAACACGAAATTTTGGAAAATCCCAGGATGCGCGGCAACACAGATTTCGCGGAAATGCAGAAACCGGGGAAATGAGGAAGATTGGGATTTTAGAGCAAACCGGGAAAATCCGCCATGACCGGAAAATCCCGAAGTCAGGCAAAAACCCGGATTCGGAGAATCCGGCCAGAAATGGACAAGGAACCAGTATTCGAAAATCTCGGCCAGAGCCGAAAACTCGGATCAAGGTGAAAACCAACTCTACCTTTTAAACTCAATTTTAATCAATTCCTTCCTCAAAGCAAGGTCAAAGCTAGCAAGACTAACATGTCAAGACCCTAAAATGATAAGTCCAATAAAACCAAGGTCAAAAGACACCAGAAAAGAGGGTCCCCACTCTAAGTGGGGCGTGTGTGCAAAAACTGCACAACAAATGGTGACTCTGCTGGGGAAATGCTCCTGAGCATTTTGATGACAAACTAGAATCAAGAACCCAAAACTCATGGTGTCAACTCAGGTACCCAGCCACCACCCTAAGTCAAAACAAAGAAACTCCCAGCCATTCAAACATTCCTATACCAGGGTCTAAGTGTGTGCACATGCATATATTACCTACCCTCAATTGCAAGAAGAACCAGACTTGGTATGAACAGGCTACGTAAAGATTCATACTCTAAAAGTAACCTGGATAGAGCCTCGCTACCGCTTAGGCATCCATAGCCCCGAATTTCCAGGTTATCGCTGTGATCCCCCTGAACATAGCTCTACTGCCAGCCAGGCGTTCATAGCCCCGGTAGAGATATTCAGATCCTCCTGATAGGTTGAATTCAAACCTCATGATTTTCAATATATATTTTTTTTTTCTTTTGATATTTCTTCTCTTTTTACTCACTTCATTCAACTTGTGAACAGTGAAGTCCATACTCAGGGCTGAGAACCACAGTGGCACTAGAGCAGAAAAGGATTTTTCACCTGATCAAACCTTATAAGGAGCCTTTACAACTTCAAATATATTAAAGATTTAAAAGTATAAGACCCCAATATATTTCTATTCAGATTGACTAGAAAACCTTTGCCTCATCATAAGGACAAATGACATAGGTGAAAGAGCCCATACCATGGTGTTCTGGAAAGATGATCAAATTTTGTAAGGGAAATACTAAGAACATTAGACCTACTTTGCCACCATTACCACACAGATGCACCCCCAACCCCAAAAGGATAAAGGACCCACAGCAAGAGCAACGCAAACCAAAACAAACAAACCAAAGCAACTCTAACCAAACAAAACCAGCAAAGCAAAAAGGGAAACCTACTCTAACCAAAGCAAGCAAAACAAACGAACAAAGCAACCTAAACTAACTATTTACAAAGAAAAGAGCTGAAAATAGCTCAAGACTGGAAATAATGTTTTAGATACTGCCCATTGACAGGCAGTGGTATGTCTTCTCCCGTGAGAGTCCTCAGATGGAAGGCATTATCTCCCAGTATTTCGGCAATCTGATATGGGCCCAGCCACAATTTATCAAATTTTCCATGGTTCCCTTTCTGATCATGAGGTTTATCCCAGTATAGGACAAGGTCAGAAATCCTGAAGGCTTTGACTTTAGCTCTCTTGTCAAACCATCTCTTAACCACCCCCTGATGTTTGGCAAATTTTTCAAGGACATTGTCTCATTTTTCCTCAAGGTGCAATAATTCTGTTAACCTAGCCTCCCTTCTATCCCCTTCATCATAGAACTGATTTATAAACTGGATAGTCAAGATCTTGAGTTGGATAGAGAAAACTGGTTCCAGACTATATACTAAATGATAAGGAGATGTACCAATGGGGGACTTAACTCTGGTACGATCTGCCCAAAGAGCAAACCGAAGCTGGGTGTGCCAGTCTTTTGAGTTCCTTTCTAACAACTTACGAATGACAGTCAACAGGTTTTTATTAGAGGACTCTACTAGACCATTCCCCTGGGGATAATAATTAGATGCAAACTTCACAACAATGCCATGATCAAAGGCCCAGTTTGAGAATTTCAACGATGCAAAGGCAGGACTATTATCACAAACAACAGCAACAGGACATCCGAACCGATTAAGAATGGCTGATTCTAAAAAATCAATTACTACCTCTGACGTACATTGCCTACAAGCAAAAGCTTCAGTCCACCTTGTAAAATAATCAGTAATAGTGAGAATGTACCTGTGTCCTACAGAAGATGGTGGATTGATGGGGCCTATGAAATCCATACCCCATTGAGCAAAAGGCTTTACCTCAATGACAGACTGGAGGGGAAGTGTTGCACACCTTTCTCTTGTTGCTGCAGTCTGGCAGGTGTGACAGGTTCATACATGTTGATGAACATCTTTGAATAGTGTAGGCCAGTAATACCCTGCCCTCAAAATCTGATTTGCAGTAGCAATTGCAGAACCATGACCAGTACCATATTTCTCATGAAACTCCCTCATTACCCTTTCAGCTTCCCGTTTCCCAAGACACCTCAAATAAATACCTTCATGATTTTTCTTGTACAGGACAGCTCCTTTCAACATGAAACCGTCACTTTTCAACCTTAAGGCTCATCTCTGTACTACATTGAGGTGAGCTGGAGGTCGTTGATTCAACAAATAATAGACTATATCATCATACGAGCCATATGGGGAAACCTCTTCAACGTTATAGTTCTGAACAGATAATTCAGGGCCTATCTCTGCCATAGTCTGGGTGAGTCCTTGTCCTCTTATGAGCTTCATGGGCTGGATCTCAATGTCATACTCCTGGAGCATGGTCACCCATTTAGCTCTGCGCTCACCTAATTCATTCTGCATCAACAGTAACTTAACTACAGAATCAGGAACAATTGCAAACACCTTATTTCTGAGGATATAATGTCTGAATTTCTTTACTGCTTGAACAAGGGCATATGCTTGCTTCTCCACACTTGGGTATTTCAACTCAGCATCCTTTAATGGTGCACTCATAAAGGAAATGGGATGCTCATTCCCCTCATCAGACTTTTGTGTCAGCATTCCAACACATGAGTGGTCTGAAGCAAATGAATAGATATAAAAAGGTTTGTTATAATCTGGGCTCACCAATACTGGAGCGTCAGCAATGGCTCTCTTAATCTCTGCAAAGGCCTCCTTTGCTTCTGTAGTCCATTCGACCTTGGCATCTTGTTTCAACATAGCATTTAATGGCTTCACAATCTCAGCAAATCCCGTGATGAATTTTCTGACAAAGTTAATCTTACCAAAGAAGGATTTCATCTCTTTTTTACTGGCAGGCGGCTGAATTTTTAATATGGCCTCCACTCTTTCAGGATCTATAGCAATTCCTTTTTCTGATATGACATGTCCCAACAACTTTCCTTCTGTTACCCCGAAGATACACTTCTTGGGATTCAAGGATATGCCGAATTCTCTACATTTCTGAAACACTTTGTACAAATCTGAGATATGATCCCCTCTGTTTTTGGAGAAAACAGTCAGGTCATCTATGTAAATGATGATACATTTCCCTATAATATCTTTAAAGGAAATATCCATAGCTCGTTGGAATGTGGATCTTGCATTAATAAGCCCAAATGGCATCCTCCTGTAAGTGAAGGTCCCCCACTTAGTCATGAAAGCAGTCTTGTGTCTGTCCTCATACTGGACCATCACTTGATTATACCCTAAATAACCGTCCAGAAAAGACATTATCTAAGAACCGTTGACCACCTGATGCACTTCATCCAAAGAGGGAACTGGATAATTATCTTTTTCTGATGATCTATTCAGATTTCGAAAGTCAACACAAAGCCTAATTTTACCATTCTTCTTTCTTACTGGAACTAGATTAGCTACCCACGTTGAATTCCTGACAGGAAATATGATTCTAGCAGACAACAATTTCTGAACTTCCTTCTGTATTAGGGGTTCCAATAGTGCATTAATAGGTCTCTGCGTCTGTCTAAAAGGCTTAGCACCTGGCTTTAGGGGTATAGTATGAGTTATGATGGACGTATCATAAGTCTTCAGGTCTTCATAACCCCAGGCTACTATATCTAGAAAACTGTTCAGGGCTTTGATGATCCCTTCTCTTTCTTCAGGAGTGCATACCTTGCCGATGAAAATATTCTTAATATTGTCCTCAGTTCCCACATTGTGAGGGTCACACTGTCCATTGATGGACTCCTTCTTGGACTCTTGTTCTTGATCTCTGATTTTGTCCATATCAAAAATCCGCTCCAACTATACCATCCCCCTTGGAATAGTGTTAGACTTCAGGTTCAACACACCTTCTAAATCCAATTCTGCTTCTTGAGGTTCTGTTTCATCAATGATCTGTGAGGCAAAAACATCTGTATTTGTGATAAAGTCAAGAATGTTTTTATCATCCTCAAACACCTGAAAATTAGTCACATTGTCTAGGACTGATGGCACAGGAGTTAATTCAACAGTAAACTTCTTCAATCTTGACAAAGATAGAGGATGCAGAGTGCTAGCTGCTTGAGCCAGAGAATCAGCAGTTTGATTCCTCTTCCGTGGGATCAGTTGAATATTAAAAGCATTGAATCCCTCAACGAGGTCCCACACTCTATGCCTATAGTTGGTCATTCTCCTATCGTGACACGCATACTACTTTCTTACTTGTTTGAGTACTAATTCTAAATCACCAAAAACTTGCAGAATTTTGACCTTTTTCTTGAGTGTCATAAGGAGCCCATGAATTAAAGCTTCATATTCTGCTATATTATTGGTGCAATGAAATTGAAGCCTATAAGCTGCAAAGAAGTTTTTACCTTTTGGACTAATCAGCTCAAATCCTGCTCCAGCTCCATGCTTGGATTTGGACCCATCAAATTTGAGAGTCCAGCATTCTGCAGGGGTATTTTCCTTTGTCATAGCTTTAAGCTTCCCAACATTGGAAGGCTCTTTAGTCACTACAGTAAGTTTGTCTTGACATTTTCCTTGCGGATCATCCATCTTTGCCTTCACAACCTGAGCTGGACTCAAACATTTCAGCACTTGTTCTACTGTCGTTTGGCACAAACAACACTCCAACTCCGAGTGAGAAGCATTGTGGACTCTACACCAATTTGGTAAGAGTAACTCCCTAAAGCTCATCCTCTTTCCTAGGTGAGTCTGGTTCTCCATACATTGCCTGATGAACTCCTGGAAACTGTCCAATAAGCTGATCTGACTGTCTTCCAGTTCTTCTTCTCCTTCAACTGATTCTGTCAAAACTTCAATATGGCTAGACCCTGTCTCAACATCAGCTGGCATCGTATGCAACATCAACACCTCTTCTACATCTGATTCTTCATATTGAGTTGATAGCATGTAATTCCCTATTCCGGCTTCTGATATGAGAACTTCTGCTGAAGTCTTTTGGTATTCCGTTATCATGTACTTCATTCTAGGCTCCCTCTCAATTCTGATCTGATTAGGCACTCCTTTCCAGGGAAGCCACATGTGAAAGTGGTTAGTAGACACATATCCACTCAAAGCCTTGGTAAAATATCTTCCCAGAATCAAACCATATGCGTCAGGGATATCGGCTACCTGAATGTTGATAACCTGTTGAATTCTGGGATCTGAAGCTATCTGCATGTGAATCATGTTAAGTTCCCCAACCACACTTACTTCAGTTCTATCCAACTGAGTCACCTTCTTCTGGGAATCAGCAGGTGTAATCCCTAGAGCTTTACAAACTCTGAATGGCATCACATTGGTGGAAGCAATAGAATCTAATAAGTAATTGTGAAGGTTCTTACCAAATATTCGAACCGAGATCAGAAATGGTGGAGTTTCTGTTTTCCCTTGAAATAAAGTGGGTTGAGTATCCACCTGGGCCACTTGAGTCCTATCCTTTTCTTTTCCTTTATCTCCAGGAGGCGGGTTGGTCTGATTTTGGGTCTGATTTTGTGTGTTCGCAGACTGAAAATTGGAAGTCTGGCTGACATGCTCACCAGAAGACTTATCCAATGACTTTGAATGTGCACCATAGGTGCCTAAGATAGCCTTCCTAATTGCAGGAAACCTTAACAACTCAAATGCAGAAAGGTTTACTATTAGTTTCTTGAATTCCTCTGCAACATATGAAGCCATCTGCTCTTCACTCATATCAGTAGAGACCTCCTTAGAAGGTTCTTCTGCCTTATCCTTGCTTACTTGAATAGCCTTTTCCTTCTGTGGTTCAGTTTGAGCCTGTCTGTCCTTCGAAAGGTACTGCTTGGAGACATGTGGATAGGACGGATTTTTGCTAGCATTAGGATCTAGAGGGGTACTGAAGTTGTTGGGCGAAATGGAAGTGGTGAAAGTTCCTCCAGGTTGTGGATGTCTATGAGGCATATCTCTCAATCCTTGTCTCTGAAACATCTGTAATTCTTCAACATAAGCTTCTTCCTGATCGAGGGGGCCACTGTCAGTCATTGTGTCCTTATTAAACAATTGAGCTACTTCATCTCCATTACAAATTTGATCTGTTTCAACTTCCTGGGAATCAGGTTCTTCTGGTACATTTTCCCTGATGGCTGGAAAAGGGGCATGATTTAATACCAGCACAGGAGAATCATAGGAGTTGGAAGGAACAATCTCCTATCCGTTCACATTATTCTCTACCTCATACTGAAAAATAGAGGTAGCAGTTTAGAACTCTGGACATTCCAATTCTGAATGCTGGCTTGTCTTATGGAGCCTGCACCATCCTGATAAGGCTGCTTCTACCAGATACACACCAGTAGGAGGTTTGTCTTGACTGACTGGTTGGTTTGCAGATTGATTAACAATCTGATTAGTGGGTTGATCCAATGGGGTGGGAACTCCTCCATTATTGGGCCCTATATTCCAAGTTCTGTTCTGTCCTTGTGATGGCCTTTTATCAAATCCTGATCCACTACCTTGACCTCTATCAAAGTTCTGCCTCCTATCATTATTGAAACCTCTATCATTATTGTAACCCCTATCTTAGTTGTATCCCCTGTCATTATAGAATCCTCTGTCATTACGTTGTCCCCTGTCAAAGTTTTTCCCTTGTGAAAATTCTCTGTTCTGATTATATTGCATTCCCTTCTGGGCAGCTTGCAGTTGACTATTCTAATTTCTTAAGTAAGTCACTTCTAGATTTAACTTCTTTATTTGTTCAGCCATTTCATCAATCCTCTCCCTATTTGGATCTCGATAGGGAGGCTGATTTGAGTTATTCTGAGGAGGGACAGGCATTATGGCAGATCTCAAAGACTGATGCAACACCTCAGAATTCTGCAGATAAGCAGGGAAGCTATTTGGCTGTGTTTGATACATTGGCTGATTAACTTGTTGTTGAGGGAAGTTTTTCATAGGAGAGATCTGATTCATGGGATGACTAGGGTGTGGTACCATAGGTAGTTGAGGAACTGGATTCATGATCGGGGTATGATTGGTGAGAGCCTGATTTACTGCCTGAATCTGGTTGGGATGTGCAACCGGTCCCAGAGAAGGCAATGGCCCAGTCAAGTGCTATCTCAAATCTGTACTAAGCTTGACAGCCTCTGTATAGACATCAATCAGAGTACCTGGAGAGTTAGGTCTCCATTTCAAAAAGGTTGCTGTTAGGCTATCCATAGCTTCATAATAGACTCCCAGGGCTGTATCATCATCTAAAACATATGGGTCTTGTAATCTGGTGAATGCTCGGTGGAACCTATTATTGAAACTTGCTATAGATTCATTAACCTCTCTCTTGACTTTGATGAATTGCAGGTATAACTCATTGGCACTGATAGGTATCCTGAATTTCTGCAAAAAGGCATTTTCAAGGTCATTCCAATTAAGAATCGAACCGGCAGGGAGATGATTGTACCAGTAAAAGGCTTCTTCTCCTATTGAATAGGGAAACAATCTACAGGCCACATCCTCATGGACAATCCCTCGATCTTTGAGACAAGTTTGGAAAATCCTTATGTGTTCTTTCGCGGTCCTATTTGGGTCATTAACATGGAATTTTGAACAGAAATGCTCAGGGTTTTTGGGCATTACATTGTAAGCCTGGAAGAACAATGGTGATGGATTATTAGCGAGGAAAGCCATTGGTAAGAGTGGGGGTGGCGGTGGTGGTTGATTATTGACGGGCTGAGGTTGTTGAACATGAACGGCCTCAGAAATGGGTGTAGCTTCAGCCTCAGGATATGAAGATATGGACGATGTTGGTGAGGGGATGGGTGATGATGATTCTCCCCTTTCTCAGGTCCTTCTTGACCTAGTGGGGAACTGTAACTCCTCTAAATCCTCCTCTCCTGTGGTAGATCGGGTATTTCTCCTATATCTCTCTCGGGAGATGGCATTCAAGAAACGACCCAGTGAGCTCATTCAGGCCCTCCTTCTAGTGCCAATCTGTTGATGGTGTTTTCTGCACAGTAACAACTCAGATAGAATGCAACATTCTATCTTGAAAGGTTATTTTCAATAATAAATAACTGAAAATCACCCCAAGGTCTCTCGGGTGTTAGGTCATAACAATGCATAAAACAACTCAGATAATTATGTGAAAATGTTGGTAATCACAAAGGGACCTTACTACAAGCAAACTAGATCTTTCAACTTATCAGATCTAACAATATGATGATCTTAAATCCTAAATCTAACCGAATAATAAAGAAATAGCAAAAGATAAGGGTGCAAGGAAGTGATAAGATCTAAACTACTGCTAGGATAAGCAATGTAAATGACATATATTTGAAATGGACCTATCTCAAATAACTAGCTCTTGTTCAACCCACAATGCAATCTTACAAGAACGGTGCAATCTTCTGAGGAATACAAATTTTCAAATCATAGACATGCATCTACAATCAAACTTAAGCACATTGAATATACAGTCCAGGTTGACTTCACCAGCCTACTACAATCAGATAGTTACTGGGAGTATAGACCAGAGATAGCTACAAACATTCCAAATATGAAATCATAAACATCATTTATCAAACTGAAACTAATTTATTTCTGAATACTAAACCCTAAATCTTCAAGCAATTTGAAAGATAGAACAAAGGAACCATGCAAGATGGAATAACACAAGAGAATGCACCAGGAAAACCACAATGTCTTCAATTGTATTAATCACCAAAATGCTGCAACAATTCAACTGTTCTGATACAATATTTGCTTCAAGGAAATCAAAATACTCTAACTCTTGCTCTTTAATTTCTAATGTCTTCTTGATAATGTCTAACCCCTTACAATGAGGCAAAAATGCCTATTAATAGCAAATCCCAAGGTATGTCGGCCCAGCCAAACATTTTACAAAATAATAAAACTGCCAAAACAGGTCAGCCAAGGAAAAACAAACTAAGGCACACATTAAATGCCCTTCACCATCAAGGTCGGCCTTGACACAGTCCCCAATGAAGTCCGGTCCAATGCATGCCCTATGATAATAGGGAAGCACAAATCTTGAATTGAGCATTAACTGCTACTTCCTTTATCTTTCCTCTGAACTGATGACCCTTGGACCCTCAAGAATACCCCATCCAACTCAGTGACAGGTGGCAAAGGCAAAACCTTGGTGACATTTAATT